>PITA01002356.1:0-163793 GCA_004023965.1 Spilogale gracilis
CAGCAATCAGACAACAGAAAGAAATAAAAGGTATCCAGCTTGGCAAAGAGGAAGTCAAACTCTCTCTCTTTGCAGATGACATGATACTATATGTGGAAAACCCAAAAGACTCTACCCCCAAACTACTAGATCTCATACAACAATTCGGTAATGTGGCAGGATACAAAATCAATGCGCAGAAATCAGTTGCATTCTTATATGCTAACAACAAAAAAATAGAAAGGGAAATCAGAGAATCGATTCCGTTTACTATAGCACCAAAAAGTATAAGATACTTAGGAATAAACCTAACCAAAGAAGTCAAGGATCTGTACTCCAGGAACTACAGAACCCTCATGAAAGAGATTGAAGAAGACACAAAAAGATGGAAGAGCATTCCATGCTCATGGATCAGAAGAATAAACATTGTCAAAATGTCTATACTGCCCGGAGCAACCTATACTTTCGATGCCATTCCGATCAAAATTCCACCAACATTCTTCAAAACGTTGGAACAAACAATCCTAAAATTTATATAGAACCAAAAAAGACGCCGAATCGATAAGGAATTGCTGAAGAAGAAATACAAAGCTGGGGGCATCTCATTACCTGACTTCAGGCTTTATTACAAAGCTGTGATTACCAAGACAGCATGGTACTGGCTCAAAAACAGAGAAATAGACCAATGGAACAGAGTGGAGAGCTCACATATGGACCCACAAATCTATGGGCAAATCATCTTTGACAAAGCAGGAAAAAATATCCAGTGGAAAAAAGACAGCCTCTTCAATAAATGGTGCTGGGAAAATTGGACATCTACGCATAGAAGACTGAAACTAGACCATTCTCTTACACCACACACAAAGGCAAACTCGAAATGGATGAAAGACCTCAACGTGAGGCAGGAATCCATCAAAATCCTGGAAGAGAACATAAGCAGTAACCTCTTTGACATCGGCCAGAGCAACTTCTTTCAAGATACGTCTCCAAAGGCAAAGGAGACAAAAGCGAAAATGAACTTCTGGGACTTCATTAAAATAAAAAGTTTCTGTACATCAGAGGAAACAGTCAACAAAACAAAGAGGCAACCCACAGAATGGGAGAAAATATTTGCAAATGACACTACAGACAAAGGGCTGATATCCAAGATCTATAAAGAACTACTCAAACTCAACACCCAAAAAGAAGATGAACACGTCAAAAAATGGGCAAGAGACATGAAGAGGCACTTCTCCGTAGAAGATATAGAAACAGCTAACAGACACATGAAAAAATGTTCAGCGTCACTAGCTATCAGGGAAATTCAAATCAAAACCACACTGAGATACCACCTTACACCAGTCAGAATGACCAAAATTAACAAGACAGGAAACAACAAATGTTGGAGAGGCTGTGGAGAAAGGGGAACCCTCTTACACTGTTGGTGGGAATGTAAACTGGTGCAGCCGCTTTGGAAAACAGTGTGGAGATTCCTTAAAAAATTAAAAATAGAGCTACCCTATGACCCTGCGATTGCACTACTGGGCATTTACCCCAAAGATACAGATGTAGTGAAAAGAAGGGCCATATGTACACCAATGTTCATCACAGCAATGGCCACAATCGCCAAACTGTGGAAAGAGCCAAGGTGCCCATGAACAGATGAATGGATAAAGAAGATGTGGTACATATATACAATGGAATACTATGCCTCCATCAGAAAGGATGAATATCCAACTTTTGTAGCAACATGGACTGGACTGGAAGAGATTATGCTGAGTGAAATAAGCCAAGAAGAGAAACTCAAGTATCGCATGGTTTCACTTACTTGCGGTGCATGAGGTGTAACCTGGAGGACAGTGGGAGAAGGAAAGTAAATGGGAACTAGGGTAATCCAGGGAGAGAAAGGAAACAACAGAGACTTTGGACACAGAAACAAACTGAGGGACTTGGAGGGAGGGGGGTAGAGGGATGGGAGAGCCTGGTTGTGGGTACTGGGGACACCTAAAGCATGGAGCACTGGGTGTGGGGAGTGGGGAATGAATCTTGGAACACTGGGGAAAAAAAATTAAGTAACAATAAAAAAAACCCCACATTCAGTTCACTGCTTTGTTTTGTTTAGTTTTGTTTTCCCAGACCATGCCCAGTGGCCCATTTTTTGGTAGGCGTGGATTTCCCCATGACTGGTCAATCTGAGAGTCAGTAGACTCAAACAACTGGTTCTAGACTGACTCAGCTTCCCCCCTTCCAGCAATGAGTGGATGGTCAAAGACCTGTGAGGAAACTAAGACTTGTAAAGAAATATGTCCTTAGTTCTAATAACAAAATAAAAATAATTTGTCTTCTAGTTGTACCCTGGTTTGTAAAGTCTCAGTTATGAATTTCTATCCTATACAGTCTGAAAGATGAAAAGGTATATAATCAATTGAAGAAGCCGGTCAGTGTGCCCTCAATCCTCTTTTCTGAACTTTCTGTACTTCCAAGTTCAGAAGATGTAGGACATCTGTATTCTTTTTAAACCTCTCCACAGAGAGCCTTTTTCCCTAAGCCAGTGGGCAAATGATTATTTGCAAGGTTGCAAATAAATACAATTTGCACATCTGGACTGGGAAGGGAGAATTATTTTCTAAGAATGGCTTATGGTGAGGAGTTCCAAGAGGAAAAGAACTGGAAGCTGATGAGCTGTGAAGTGACTGAAATGGAGGGTGCCATTCTAATGTGTTAATAAATTCGCATTTTTGCACTAGTCTCCAGGGTTCTGGGAAAATCATTTATCAAAAAGAAAAAAAAGGACAGAATTATCATTTAACATAGTATATCCCTTAGCATTTTACTACTTTGTTTTCTTTTGCTTTATTTTGTTCCTAGGAAGAGCCTTTCAGTTCGAGTCAATGAACAAATGCTGTGGACCTACTGTGTGCAAAACACAGAAGTGGGAAGATGGATGAATAGACATGGTTTCTGTTTCAAGATGTTCTGAACATAGTGATGGGGAAAGATCATTATAATTGCATTTATTTTAAGAACACTAGCTACCACTTATTAATGCCTATCATGTTCTTTTACAAAAGTTGATAGTGTATCTATTTTTAATCTTTTAACGAATCTCCACACTGTTTTCCAAGGTGGCTGTACCAACTTGTATTCCCAACAACAGTGTAAAAGGGTTCCCCTTTCTCCACATCCTCTCCAACATTTGCTGTATCTTGCTTTGTTAATTTTTGCTATTATAACTGGTGTAAGGTGGTATCTCAATGTGGTTTTGATTTGAATTTCCCTGATGGCTAATAATGATGAACATTTTTTCATGTGTCTGCTAGCCATTTGCAAGTCTTCAGTGAAGAAATGTCCATGTCTTCTGCCCACTTTTTGACTTGATTGTCTGTTTCTTGGGTGTTGAGTTTGAGAATTCTTTATAGATCTTGGATATCAGCCCTTTGTCTGTAGTGTCATTTGCAAATATCTTCTCCCATTCTGTGGGTTGTCTCTTTATTTTGTTGACTGTTTCCTTTGCTGTGCAGAAGCCTTTCATCTTAAAAAAATAAAAAGAGATACCCCTATGATCCCACAATTGAACTCTTGGGTATTTACCCCAAATATACAGATGTAGTGAAAAGAAAGGCCATATATACTCCAATGTTCAAAGCAGCAATGTCCAGAATAGCCAAACTGTGGAAAAAGTCAAGATGCCCTTCAACAGACAAATAGATAAAGAAGATGTGGCCCACATATACAATGGAATATTACACCTCCATCAGAAAGGATGAATACCCAAGTTTTGAATCAGCATGGATGGGACTGAAAGAGATTATGCTGAGTGAGATAAGCCAATCAGAGAAAGTCAATTATCATATGATTTCACTTACTTGTGGAACATAAGGAATAACATGCAGGACATTAGAAGGAAAGAAAAAGTGAAGGTGAGAGGGAATCAGAGGGGGAGATGAACCGTGAGAGACTGTGGACTCTGAGAAACAAACTGAGGGTTTTAGAGGGGAGGAGGGCGGGGGATGGGTGAACCTGGTGGTGAGTATTAAGGAGGGCACGAATTGCATGGAGCATTGGGTGTTATACGTAAACAATGAATCTTGTATGGTGTCTAACATAACACAATAAAAAAAAAAAGTTGATAGTGCAGAGTGGTAATACCCAGGAGGCTGGAGGCCATACATCTCTTTTAAAACTCAGACTTAGGGCACCTGGGTGGCTCAGTTGGTTAAGCGACTGCCTTCAGCTCAATTCATGATTCCGGAGACCCAGGATAGAGCCCCCCATCGGGCTCCCTGCTTGGCGGGAAGCCTGCTTCTCCTTCTCTCACTCCCCCTGCTTGTGTTCCCTCTCTGGCTGTGTTTCTCTCTGTAAAATAAATAAGATCTTTAAAAAAAAATAAAAAAATAAACTCAGACTCAATACTTAATTCACTGTGCGACAACTGAGAGAGTTCCCTAACCTCCCTGCATCTGCTTCTCATCTTGTCTACTCTGTGGGGTTACTGTGAGAATTGAACGAGTTAATATAACCTAAAACACTTAGAAAAATTCAGTTAGTACTGCATCTGGTAGTATATCTATTTTTGATAGTGTATCTATTTTTAATCTTTTAACGAATGCCTATGTGCATTTGTTATATCTACTTTTACTATGCCTATTTCACAGATAGAGAAACTGAGGTCCAAAGGGGTTAATTACTATGCTTGACAACATAGAGTGAGAAACAGTTGAAGGTGGATCGCAAATCTCAAACTGGCTCTAAAATTCATCTCTCTTTTTATTAAGGTTTATTATTTATTTATTTATTTACTTATTTATTTATTTATTTATTTATTTATTTATTTATTTATTTATTTTAGAGAGCGACAGCACGAGTGGGAGGAGGAGCAAAGGAAGAGAGAGAGAAAGAAAAGCAAGCTCCTTGCTGGGCACAGAGCCGGACATGGGGCTTGATCTCATGACCCCGAGATCAAGACCTGAGCTGTAATCAAGAGTTGGATGCTTAACCAACTGAGTCACCCATGTACCCCTCTAAAATTCATTTTTACCACTGCATTTCACAGCATCCAAGGTAACACTGACATAATAAAGGAAATATGTGGAAAATGGAAGTTTTGAGTAGACACTTTGGGAATGCAGGGGGAAATAGATGGAGGGATTCATGGAGTAGGTAACACTTGAGCACAGCTTGAAGAAAGAATTTACCCACCTGACTTAAGCTCATGTCCCCAGGATAGACAGCTGCTGTGTTCTTTGGGTCTAGACCATCTATTGCCAGCTTTTTTGTCAGCTTGGCCACATTTCTATCTTAGATAAGCCATACTTCAAACATAGTAAGTGCTCAATAATTCTCATTGGAATGAAGAATGAATGAATGAATGAATGAATGGGATCAGCATTCCAGGTTTTTAGCAGAACTCCAGTTAAGGACCTCAGTAACATTCAAGCAGCATACTACCCAGTCTCCTTATTACAAAGTAGGTAGATTCTCCTCTGTTTGGAAAGAGATTGGTGTTATTCAGAATATACTGTGAGCACAGAATGCTTATAGGCTTAATGAATAATCCCTCTTTAAAATGGAAAATGCAGTAACACTGCAAACCTATCTGTGACAAGATTTCAGCCCTGTGGATAATCTGTTCTTTTTCAAACATAATTTCTTCCCTATGTACTTGATCCATTATGCTAATTAATGAAAACACCAGCTTTCAAGAATGGCCCAGGTTTTGTTTTTGTTTTGTATAGTAAAACTTCCATTATTTTAACAACATGCATTGCCCTAGAAGAGAGATGCACCCATGCTCTGAATCATGTCTTCCCCAGGACACACAGTGAGAAAACTATATTGAGTTCTCAGAAATGCAGGCACTTCAAAGGGGTCCAGCAAGAGCACTCCCCTCAAGGAATCTGAAAGATGGTTCAAAAAAGAAGACAAACACACAAAACATCAGGCAAGTGATGGTAAAGCCTGTCACCAGCGAGGGCAGAAAACTGTGGGCGACTGAGCACAAGTTGGTCAAAAATGATATCCGTTCCAAGGGGATTGTTTTTTAATAATTTCAAGTTCATTGGAGTATAACTGGGGAAGTGTAGTTTTTAAATTATTTCTGGTGGACTTAACCTTGGCCAAAATGTGAGAAAAACAAACAAACAAAAATCCCCCAAAATAATTCACCCCATGGCTTTTGATAGTGCGATCGAAATGGTTTATCTTCAAACATCTGAATATTGTCTTTCCTCATTAAGGCTGTATGTTAAGTAGGAAACTCAGTAGGGAAATAAAATGGGAGATTGGTGTCCTTTCCCATATATATATTTTTACGTTCAATATAAATTTTATGTTCAAGGGCACAGGCTAAAATAAACTGTTCAGGTAAGCAAGGACATTTTGGAATTCTGTCCTATTCCTCCAACTGAAGCTGCTAGGGTTACCTTAAGCATAAACACCTTGTATTTCATATAGATTTCATTTTGTCTCTTCCATTACTGTAGTTAATTGCTTTAGGATATCCTGTCTAATGCTCCATATCCCTGCTTACAGCCTTTTGTGGCCTGGAAAAATTAGTTATCTTTGGCTCTCAAAAGAGATTTGCAAGTTTTTGCTTAAGGAAATAACAACAAAAATGTCATGGAAACATGCAGAGAAGCCTTTTGCCATGGTTACCCTAATGATGACATAGCTCCAGAAAGGATGGCCATCGAAGGCCACCATACCCTGGAAGAAGGGATTTCAATTCTGGTGATGCCAGTAGTTACTAATTACTCAGCACTTAACCTCCTTCAGGCTCAGTTCTACACACTTGAAATACATTAATATACCCAAAAGCACAGCGAGGTAAGAGCTATCTATATTTCTATTCTATAGATGAAAAAATGGAAGCGGAGAGAGGGAAAGCTGTTTTCCCAAAGCTGCACAGTCAGTAAGCAGAGACGCTGGGATACAAACCAGCCCTGTCCCAGGCTCAATGTATTTACTCTCCATTCTGCAGTGTCTCTCCAACCGCACAGGACAGCGTGTGGGCAATTCCGCTGGGAAGATCCCAATAGGGTTTAATCCTCCCCCTGCCCCCCCCCCCCACCGTGAATTCCCCATTGGCTTTCCGGGGATAACAGCATTTATCATATATAACAGTTACTAATATCAGCTCTGTCTTTTCAAGGTAACCCTTGAGTTGGAGTGGCAGGGATCCAAGATCCTAAATGTAAGCACATGAAAACCACCAAATCCCTGAAAATTGGCTTGAGGGCAAGCCAAGTCTGGGTTTGTAGAACTTTTCTACGACTTAATTAACCATAAGAACTTGGGCAAGCCATTCAGATTCTCTGAATCTTTGCTCCTCTGCAAAGTAGCAGTATCATCCATTTTCAAGGAATTCTGGGAGGGTTAAGAGATTAAATATCAGGTGCCTGGGTGGCTCAGTGGGTTAAAGCCTCTGCTTTCCGCTCAGGTCATGATCTCAGGGTCCTGGGATCGAGGCCCGCATCGGGCTCTCTGCTCAGCGGGGAGTCTGCTTCCTCCTCTCTCTCTGCCTGCCTCTCTGCCTACCTGTGATCTCTCTCTCTCTCTGTCAAATAAATAAATAAATAAATAAAATCTTTAAAAAAGAGAGAGAGATTAAATATCTACTGGGCCCATAGTAGCTATTCAAAGGATATCACTGGGATGCTTATATCACAAGGACCTAATGATATCTACCTACTTTCTGTTACAGTACTTAGCAGCACGTTTTTACACACTTAGTAGGGCCTCAGTTAACTTTTTGAAAATATCACAAGTGATCGTTTTATTTTGTAGATAAAACATTAAGTTGAAAAAGAAGACAGCAAAGTTGACGCATTCAGTGGAAATGTCATTGCAGAAACGGAGCTGAAAATTAGGCATATGATTCTTATTAAATATTTCTCAAAATTGGGAGCCTGCTATCACAGCCAGGGGGGAAATAGTAATCATTTCATTATTCCTATTGAAAAGTCTTGGCAAACTGTGAAGAAGATGTAGCCTCTGGAGAAGGACCAGAGGTAAGCAGTGAAAATTCATTAAAAGGTCAGAAAAAAAGGGTCCATGTGAAAAGGTTAAAAATAATTGGAATTAGCCCAGAAAGGAAAAGACTATGTGGCAACATAATTACTGTCTGCATTTCCTCACAAAATGAGGTGCCCTCCATCGCTTCCATCTTGGATAATGAGAATACAAGAGGAGCTGACCTTAAAAAGAAAGCAAAGGCAGTGTAGGCACAGTCCTTGGGACTTTTTTTTTATTTAACAAAGGAGACACTTGAAAGGTTCCCTGAAGTGATGCTGGAATTGTCTACCCAGGAAAGCCCGTCTTTCAGGCGTCATATGTCTGGAACATGGGGGCAAACAGGGAGGACTTGTTATATCCCAATAAAGAATGGTTGAGATGGAAGGCAAGAAACTGGACCAAGTGCCTTCTGGTGGCTCCTTGAGCTGTCAGGTTGATAATTCCTTGAATTTGAGTCTTAGGTGCCACCCCCCCAAGTGTCCACACTGCTGCCACTGTGTTCAGCCCAATTACAGGGACCTTCTTGGGAAATGAGGACTTGTGTCTGCAGCAGAGTCGTGGAGAAAATAAAAGGTCAGCTCTCAAAAGCCCAGTTGGGAGCCAACCCTGCTTCTTTTGACCCTCCAAACTTCCCATTAGAAGGGCAGTGATCTCAGCGATTTACCAGCATGGGCAGCTAGGTCTGTGATTACACGAAATACAGTTAAGGGGCTGAGTTAAGACTTTGGCAGGCATGACGGAGGAGGATGGGCATTCTGGAGAGATCAGGTCTACTTATATGGGGTGGAGACCTGGTAAATACTCAGTCTAATTATTACCCCTCAAATGCTCTGCAGAGTCTACTAATTTATAGGTGGCTTTTTAATAGTGTGTGTGTGTGGGGGGGGTCATTTTAGATATTTGGGGCTCCCTTTATTTAGAAAGAAAACTCTCCCCCTTATATCTCCTCTATTTCCCATTCCCAATCCCTGGCACTCACATCTCTTTAAGGGGTGCCTCTCTCTTCCTCTCTTTGCTTTAAGGAAGAACTGTCAGTCATTTGATTCCATCTCTCCAGTTTCCTACTAGATTGGGGATCAGGGCTAGAGCTTAGGTCCTTTTATTGGAGGAGAGGGAAAAGGGAAATCTTTGACACTATCTGGCCCTAAAGTAGAGCAGGTATAAGATATCCAGATCTAGAAGACTGGCTATCTCTTAGCAAGACTCCTCCCTTTTCTGCCTTGAATTTTCTTTCCAAATATCTTTTCCATTAACCTAAAACCTGCATATGTTTTGTTTAAAGAATGAGTACAGGCAAGTTCCAAGTTCTGGGATCAACCCACCTCACCACAGAAATAATCAGATCAAGTGGTAGGGAATGGGAAGGGAGTGGAGAGGAACATGGGATGGCAGATAAGGAATAAATCTTATTTCACAGTGACCTAATGCAAGACAAAAACAGTTGAGGAAGAGCATATGTACGATGTGCCTGGAACTCCATTTCTGACTGTAGGGGAAGTGTGAGCTAAATCATGGAAAAGATGTTCTAAACTGTAAATGCCTCCCTTCCTAGGATCATAGGGATACAAAAATGTCCCATACTTTCCATAGGTTTCTTGAATCATCAAATCTCAACAATAGGCATCCACGGAGCCCAGTTTAAGAACCCCGATTTCAGAGATGCTCTTGCTTGAAGCAGTTATGTGTGAGTCTGAAGCCATATAATTCCATGCCCTATGGGAAATGCCAGAGAGATATCCCAGGCTCATTCAAAACGTCCCCTTCTGTGCACTTACAACTCTGCTCCCTCTAGAGGCCAGGCAGGTAATGCAACCGAATGGAGCTTCTTAGACCTAGAGGATGCTTGGCAGTAGGCAAGTGGCAACCACTGACCGGCCACCAGTAGTGTCCCTGCAGAGGCACATTGCTAAGCTTTCCAAGTTTCTAAGAAAGACCAAAATTCTAACTTTTATGTTAGATCTCCTAGGTTTGTTGGTGATGTCTGCCTGCTTATTTTGTTTTTCGTCTTCGTAACCAATTCAGAGATAAAAAGAATACTTAACAACGCTCTGCAGTGATTTTGTACTATAGA
This sequence comes from Spilogale gracilis, assembly GCA_004023965.1. Lineage (NCBI taxonomy): Eukaryota > Metazoa > Chordata > Mammalia > Carnivora > Mephitidae > Spilogale > Spilogale gracilis. The sequence continues at coordinate 10,043 of PITA01002356.1, forward strand.
GGTGGTAGGTGTTCCTGCTGGGTGAAGGGTCCGTGGAACTCTAATGTTTTTGCAACCTTCAATAAATCTGTAACTATTTCAAAATATAAAGTTAAAAAAGAAAGAAAAGAAAAGAAATGGCTCAAAACAACACATTCCGTAAATAAAATAAAACTAGGGTGGGCAACAGTATTGACCCTACTTGCTTCCAGTCTTGAGGCTTTGCTTCTTGAGAATTCTAACACATCCATAGGCAAGAATAGACAGTAGTAAGGATGCCTGCAAGAGGACTTTTCATTACACTGTTTCTTTTGAGACAACAAGCTATTTCTTCTAGGGAAGATCACTGGCTGAGAAGTAGAAAGCAATATTACTAGAAGTCCAACTACCCCAACTATATGAACTTCAACTGTGTGGAAGAGATTTTATCAAGGTTGATATTCAAGTGTGACTTGGGACCAGAAGAATGGAGGGGTCCTAACACACCTTCAGAAAGAAGTGTGTGTGGGAGAGGGTTATACAAGCCAAATGAATTCATTTTAGAATTGGTACACCTGAGTTGGAATTCCAGTTTGGCTCCTTACTGATTGAAAGACCTTGGCCAAGACTCACTCATGTCATTCTTTGTCATATAAAATGTGGATGATATAATTTTCCACGCCCAGGGCTGAGGTAAGATCACATGTAATAATGCCTCGTGAAAGGTCTCAATAATCTTTGAAGTAGCAAACAGAAATGGAAGTGGTGGTTTTTGTTGCTATATGGAGGAACATAATCCCTATGATCAATTTTATGACCTGGTAAATCAACTCCCTATGTTCCCAAACCTCTATGTTTTTATTGAGTTCAAAGGGGCTCGTTGTTTCAAACAAGAGAAAATAAAACTTCTATCCATCGCCTTGTTCTGTGACTTATATGACACACCTGGGAAAACTTAACATTAACAAAATGCCATGCATCGTAAACCACCCACTAATGTCCCTTCATTATTCTTCTCAGGTCCATCTTTATTTATTTTTCTCCTCCTTGACATTATTTTCTGTCACTTGTGGGGTAATCGGAACATCCATTGTGTTTAAGGGCAGTTTCCCTCTCACATGAAATAGGAGTCCAGCCCGGAAGTCTAGTTACTTACTTGAAGTACTTCTTGGCCTGGAGAGGCAGTAATTGTCCATATGATAGCTATCTCCTGAGACCTATGTCTTACACAGTTATCTAAGAAAGAAGTTCCCCTCCTCTTTATGAAGACCAGTTTGTTTCCATTCCATTGCTGTTGAACAGGATGTAGAAGGTGGAAGTTCTCATAGGTCTTCTGGAAACGTTTTATGGTTCCAGCATGTTCTCTGGCCTGTGTGCCCATGTTCTCCAACCTTATCTCCTGTCCCTGCTTCTCACTTGGCTCTAGCAACACCAGCCTGCTTGCCCGTGTTGGAGCTGTCCCAGCTGTCTTCACTTGGCTGACACTTGTGACTCTCTCAAGATTCAGGTACAGCCTCGTCTCCTTCAGGAGGCCTTCTATAGAGGCCTGGATCTGGACTTGGTCTCCCCCACACAGGTTTCTGTTCTGCTCCTTTTCACCCCCTCCCATTTAATTAAGGCAGTCATGTCTATCTCCCCTACCACATATGAGTACTTGAGGGATCTCAGACTCTTCCTTGGTTCCTTTTTGTATCCCTACAAACTAATATAATCTTGGGATTCTCCGGAGATGTTTATTGAAGGATACTGGAATGAATTTAGATTGTAGGGTTTTGGAGATAAAGGCTGTATCATTTTCTGTTCATTACTGAAAGCTAATTCTTAAAATTGTCCCTGGAACAAAGTCATTTGTTAATAAATATTTGTAGAGAGAGCAAATGAATGAACATACACTGGCATAAATATTAGCGAAGGTAGAAAGGGAGCATTCTTCTTAAGTCGGTTTGAAATCATTTTATCACTCCTCTTTTTCTGTGACCGAACCCTTTGGTCTCGATTTACAGTGCTGTGTGATTATTCCAGGGATGATATAAGATTGCAGGCTAAACTCATGGACTGTACTCAAAGCCAGATGACTTGGACTAAAATCCCAACTCCACCACCTACCATCTGTATGGTTTTGGGCAAGTGGATGAAGCTCTCTGGGCCTCTGTTTCCTCATTTGTAAAATGGAGGGTAACAATATTACCTCTCAGACTAGTAAGGATTTAGTGAGTATAAAAGCGACACGTAGAAGAGTGCCTAACACATAGTAAGTGCTCATTGTTAAGTGTTATTACTAATATAAACTATGAGTCAGGGTTATAATGACATTTAAGATAATTTAAAAAATATTTAACGAGCCCCTACTATGTGCTTGGCACTGAGTTAAACCCCGGGGAGGCAAATATGGGGGAACATGGCGAAGGCAGCCTGGCTTTTGTGTGACTTTGGCTTGGGTCTGTCTGCCCGAAAGCTGAAGACACCATCATAACCTTTCAGATTTTTTATTCTCAAAAACTATCAAATCTCTATTAAGAGAGTATGTGGATTGGGTGGGGGGTTGAGTACATTGAATCAGAAGCTTCAGGATCAACAGGAGGGTTCCCAAGTCTAGAAATGGTTGGTTTGGGATTCTGAATGTATCTGTTCTGGTCTTTTTCAGGGATTGGCACCCTACATGTTCAGGGTCAGAATAAGGTGGCCAGAACTTTAGGAGAAATGACAAAGATGGCCACTTGTTGCCAGGTCCCTGGGCTCATGGCATGGCTGCAAGGTGAGGCAGCTCACCCAGCAACAAGGGGGTGGTGGGAGAGAGAAAGGGAAAGCACCAGCCAACCCCACGACAGATGCTGCACCTGTTGGTAGATCCAGGCTACCTGCGGAGTCCAGCATCCAGGCATTTGCCTTTTAAGTCCCAATTTAATCTCCATGGAAATGGAAATCATTTTCTTTCGGGGGGGCATGGTGGTGGGCATGCATTATAAACAGCCAGTCATAGAATAAACACCAAAGAATCAAGAATGTCTGGGTTCAGGAAACTCAGTACAGATAACCTCACCAATCATGTACCATGTTTACACATAAAATGCTTTTCCTCTTTCTTTTTTCTTATGTAGGGAAAGGATGCCAGAGACATGACATTAACTCTTGTAGATAAATACTACAGCACCTAATAATGTATCCTGCAATGTACACACGTGCATATTCACTACGTAAATCACTGTGTGGCCATCCTTGTATGTGCAATGGATTTGAGAACAAAGACAGAGAAGTTCATGATGGTGACTGTCGTGTGATCCAAAGGCATGTAGAGGGGAATCTGGGAGGAAAGCCATGGTGAAGAGGCATAGGCCCAGGAGTGTCTAACCTTATGCAAAGAAGCAGTACTTCCAAGGAGGGTTTCGAAGGAGACTACCTGTTCCCATGAACCTCTTGCTCCTGGACACAACTATCACTGGAATTATTCTCTTAGGCTTTTAGAAAGTCTGTGAGAAGTAAGTTTTCCTGTTCATGGTAAGGAATTTTCATTGGAGTAGCTTTCCTAGAAACAAATTTGGAACTGCCCTATAGAGAACATGCACACACATACCCCGGCCTTTTATTCCAGTGCAAGAGGCCGGATTTCCTGGAGATGGGAGGGTGATTTTAAATAGAAGAGAATGCCTTCAAAGGCCATTATCGAGTCTGACCTAAATGTGAGGTTGGCCCTGATCATTATGCCTCTCAGCTGTGCTGTGCACTGTAATTACCAGCTCTCATGCCATCCCACCCTCACAAAGGCACCCTCTGAAGCTATCCAAGTCACAGACTGGGCCTGTCAACTTCTTCTTTCTCTATTCCCATGATGAAATGAGAGGTGAACAGAACGTACTCTTCTAAAGGAGGTTATGTAATGGGAGGCCATCTGTGACCCTGCTCCAAGGCAGCCCACATAAGTCCCTTGTCTGTCCTCCCTATGCATTGTTCACTGATGGCTCCAGATGTTGAACCAAAGTGATTTCTGAGGTCACCTATTCAGAATATCTCAACATTATAGCATATGAGAGGAAAAATAAGCCGGCATTGTTCTTTGGCGAGGACACTGAACAGAGCTTTCCTTTGGAGAGCTTTCCTGAGTTTTTCCAGATAGTACTTCAAGTTTCGAAAGCAAAAACCAAAAAACGGTGGTGCTTAGTGCTGGTGAGTGGGATGCCCGGTGGGTCTCCTTTGTGCATCCATATGATGGGAGCACAAATCGATCTGTTCTGGAAAGCTGTTTGAGAATCCAGATCTTTGTCAACTTATGAGAGGGCTACATCCTGATAAACCCATAGTAGGTCGAAAACATCATAAGCTGAAAATGCACATAAAATATCTAACCTACTGAACATCATTACTTAGCCTAGACTACCTTACACGTACTCTAATCACTTACATTAGCCCACAGCTGGCCAAAGCCATCCAACACAAAGCCTACTTTATAACAAAGTGTTGAATATCTCATGGACTGTATTGAGTAGCATACTGAAAATGACAAATCGGAATGGTTGTCAGTGTGTTGATTGTTGACTCTCATGACTGAGGCTGATGTGGGCTGTGGCTGCTGCCCCTACCCAGCAACACAAGGGAGGACCGAATATCACCTGCCCCGGAAAAGATCCACATTCAAAATTCCAAGTACAGTTTCTACTGAATGTGTATTGCTCTCACACCATTGTAAAGTCAAGAAATTTTAAGCTGGACCACAGTCAGTTGGAGATTGTCTGTATTTAACAAGGGCTTGAGGAGTATTTATTATTTTAGCTCTGTGCTTCCATCCCGATTCTAATAAAACAGCCTGAGAGACAAACAGCTTTATGGAAAAAGGCATTCATTACTGCAAACCAGTGAGGAAAAAAAACTAAAATAGCTAAGAGGTGTGGAATTGATAACTACTTTTTGGTAAACTCCTCAATGGAATATTTGAAGCTATGTAAAATGATGTTTACAAAGAAATTGTAATTAACCTGGAAAATGCTTATGTCCTGATGGTTAATTTTAGAAAAACCCAGAATATAAAACTGAATATACAGTATGAGCTCCAGTTAAATTAAAAAATGCAGTGTAAAGACGATAAGCAATAGATGAAAATGCTCAAGGTGACTACTTCTGGACTCTAAGATTATGGGTGATTTAATTTATTGCATTAGAATATTTTTATTGTAAGAATTTTCTATAGCAAGGATTTATTCCTTCTATACATTAAAAATATATTACTTTAGGGGCGCCTGGGTGGCTCAGTTGGTTAAGCGACTGCCTTCGGCTCAGTCATGATCCCGGAGACCAGGGATCGAGTCCCACATCGGGCTCCCTGCTCGGCGGGGGGCCTGCTTCTCCCTCTCTCACTCCCCCTGCTTGTGTTCCCTCTCTGCCTGTGTTTCTCTCTGTCAAACAAATAAAATCTTTAAAAAAAAAATATATATATATATATATATTACTTTAAAATTTGATTTTTGGTGATAAAGTTCAGGAAGAGTGATTTCTAGGGGATAAGGAAGAGCTATTGACTGAAAAGGGGCATGCGAAAACGTTCTGGAAAGATGGGAACATCCTCTCTCTTGATCTGGGTGGTGGTTATACAGATGTAAACAGAGGTACACATTCATTGGGTTGTGCCATCGACGTGTGTATTCCATTGTAGCTAAGCAGCATTCCAACTTTAAAAATGTGGCATGGTGACCCTTGCTCCCTTTGGATTCTATAAAGTCTCCACTTGTCTTTCTTCCGTGGCACTTTTGGCCAGTTCCTTCCCTCCACATGGCTCTTACTCCTCCTGCTAAGTTGGCCTCCCCCAAGTGTCCTACCCTCATTCTTATGTTGTAGGCATCTTCTGGTAATAACCACCGTGTCTCTTTCCTACAAAGTTCTCCAAAGACAATTCTTAGTTCTAGTACATAATCCATTACTTAATTGCTTACAAAGAGACTTCCCGCTCCCTGGGAACAGCCCTCCATGAGCAAGGGCAGCTGATGACTACCCCAACTCTGTTACCCCTCAGGTAGGTTGAGTCTGAGTTGTATGTTCTTCACTGGCTCCAGGAGTTTCCCAGAGGGATTATGTCCCGGATTTTCCAAAGGTAGCTCATTCTCTAACACACCTGCTAAAGAATATTTCTATACCCCTAAAATTGATATGTTAAAAGTTAATTTCCAATGTAATGGAATTTGGGGGCTTTGGGAGGTGATTAGGTCACGAGGGTGGAGGCTTCATGAATGGGATTAGTGTCCCCAGTAAAGAGACCCCAGAGAGCTCCCTTCCCTGTTCTGCCACGAAAGACACAAGGAGACATCAACGATCTGCAGCCTGGCTGGGGGCTCTCACCAGAGCCTCACCAGCCTGGCACTCTGATCTCAAACTTCTGACATTCAGAAATGTGACAAATAAGCTTCTGTCATTTGTAAACCACTTGCTGATGGAAACTTGTTATCATAGCCCTTCAATGGCTGCTTTGCCTTCCTTGTCTCACTCTGGTCTCTTCCTTCACCTCCCAAATAAGCTTGAATCCTTGCCTCAAGTGTCTGCTTTGGGAAGAACGAAGAAAAGATAAGCACATGCATCCATGGGGCACCTGACTTTATGGGGCTTGCACCCTAGTGGGGGCAACCAGCCATAAATAAGCAAACAGTAAATAAAAGATAATTGTAGGTTGGGAAAATTACCAGGCAAGAACCAGATGGTGGGATAGGCAATAAGTGGGGTGGAGGAGCTATTTCAGATATAATGGTCAGGCATGCCCTCTGGAGAAAGTGACCTTCAAACTGAGACCTGGGGAACCAGAAAGAACCAGTCACAGAAAGGTCAAGAGGGAGAGAATTTAGGAAGGGGGAACACCAAGAGCATGGTCTCCTAGGTGGGAAATGGGTTGCAAATTTATAAGCCCAAAAAGTACAATAGGATGGTAGCAGTGACCGAGAAATCTGGAGAATTTGCAGGGGACAGACCTTTCAGGGCTTGTAGGTATGTCAGGAAGGTCGGAACCACTGGAAGCCACTCACACGGCTCAAGGAAGGTCTTTGCATGAATTTGAGCTGTAAGTGGAGGTTACTGCCTCCATCCTTAAGATGCAAATCCATTCGCCTGGCTTCAGGGAGGAGGGGAGAGGGAAAAGGGCACTGGGAGGCTGCTTCTGCAAAGAAGTATGTCTGGAGAAGCTGAAGGCACCCTTTGTTTCATCAGGCTCGTTTTCCTTTTGATTCCTCAATACCTCTAATTCTGCTTGTCACCAGGAAATAGGTGTGCTGCAGCTCGGTGACAGCCTTCTCCAGTGTCTATGGCAACCTCGGGCTGGGGCCATTTTTCCTTCACCGAAAGAATGGGCTGGCTTCCTGAAGATAAGTAAAGCCCCATTGTTACTCTCAACTGTTACATAGGTAGCATGCACAGGAGTAATAAAGATACGACTGAATATTGCTAACGATCTTGTATGAAATAATGTGGATTAAATAAATCCTTTCTCTCCAGTCTAATTACAAAAAGTGCTTCAGGATGAAAATGCAAACCAGGCTGCCTTGCTTCTTATTCTAGCCATTATTTCTGGTGCTCTTTTCTTTTGTTTTCCTTCCTTTCTTTTCTTTTGTTTGTGGCCAGAATCTGGACCTGTCCTTGTCTAAGGACTGCAAAAAGCTGGCTCCCAGGTTTGTGAGTTAGAAGCACTTAGCTGTGTTCCTGAGAAGAACAACAGGGCTCAGCGAAGCAGGGTGCGTGGGGGAAGGAGCATTAAAAGTCTCCTGACTTGGAGATCATGAGGGCGTAAGGCTCTTCCTCCCCTCTGGATCCCATGCATGGGTTATCTTTCCAAAAGAAAGCAGATCATAGTATTCAACAGTATAAAAACCCCTGGTGGTTACTGGGAGACTGTAAGATAAAATCAAAGCTGTTTAGCCCAACCTCTTAGACTTCTGTTTTCATTCTGCACCTTTGTACTTATTCTGCAGAGCTTTTCCCAACTCCTCCATTGCACAAGTTTGGTCAGGTCTCTGAGCTCTAGGGTGAGCTATGCTCTCCTCCTGGATGGCCCTTCCACCTCTTAAAGAACACATTTTCATCTTCTAAAACTTGGCTCAAGAAGTTTTTTGGTTATAAAGCTTTCCGAGGCCCCCATGTAAAACTGTTCTTAACCTGTGCACACTGTATATACCTCAACCCTCCTATTACAGTCTTTGGGGCTGGGGAGATTGATTGCGTGAATGACCCCAATGAATGGCCTGCCCACATGCACATCCTTGGCTTATAATTTGGTAGTCCCCTGGCTCAGATGGGTGACTTGCAAGATTATATATAATAAACCTCATGCAGAGACGTGAAACCACGTGTGGGTCTCTTCTTGTCCTCTAATACAACAAGGTTTATTTACTCTTAGATCTTGGTCACCATTGCACCCGTGAGCCTGGGCTCAGCTGCAGGAGGAGAGACACGTGGCAATTACACACTGGTGCAATCCTAGACCAGCCAGTGTACAGCTAACCCTCCTGCTGACGGAAGATGCACGAATGAGCCCATCCAAGTTGGAGAAACTACCCAGAGAGTCCACAGACTTTTAAAAAATAAGAAATGCTTGTTTTAAGGTAAGTTGTTTTATGCCAATTGCTAAATCTTCCCACACAGGGAAAGATCTGGGTCTGGTTGGTCATCGCCCAAGCAGCTACATGAGAAATATCACAGATCCTTCAGTCCCACCAAGAGTAGAGAGAAGAGATAAGAGGGGTCCAGTGCCTTTACACATTAATTCTTTCCAGTACAGAAGGCTGGTCCCATTTATGTTCTAATCCCCGCATCTCATAAATCAGATATAAAACTCTCACCCCTTCAAAGGCAACCTCATATCTATTTGATCCCTTTAAGATCCTTTTGAGGTCTCATTTATGGGCCCATTGTAAGGAGAGAGGGAAAGGGAATGGCTCCCCCTACAGGATAATATGACCAGCCACGCACAGTTATAAAGGCTTGAAGTTTCCAGAACCATTGTGACACCCTCTTTCACTATACGCGTTTGCTTGCTTGCTCGTTTTAGAAATTGAAGGAGAAGCTATGTGGACCACCAAGGAGGGAAAGAAGGGGAAATACTGTGAGGAGCTGGCAGAACATGAGACACTCTGAGGAAGAGAATTTGTTCTTACTGACACCCAGCCTCACATTGGGTGAATGCGTTAAAGACCACAGTAAGAAATGTTTGATGAGTGCTCACTCCACGCCAGCTCTGTGCAAACCATGTGATGGTCACGAAACTCCCGATGTGGGCTCACTTTACAGATAAGGAAAAACTGTCAGAAAGTCAGGTACCCTAAGGCAAAGAGGTGTAAGTGATGGAAATGGGGTTCAAAGTAGGTCAACTTGCTCTGATGCCTGTCTATACACTACCTCAAGGAAAGACGTCACATGGCAGTCCACAGCCCACTAACGGGCCCTAGACATTGGAGATGAATCAGCAGGAATGGACAGAAGAAAGGAGAATTGTCTCCTCTGTATTGCACCTCAGACCTTCTTCCAAATTAGTGCTGTTAGACCTGGGTCCTTCACCCCGATTATGCTATACTTCCAGGCATGTGGCTTTCTTCATCACACAGGCATTGGCCTAAGGGAAGAGCATCTCAGAGCCAGGCCATTTGGAGTTTTGCCTATGTTTGCCCGTAGAACCCTCTACTCCACTTGGTTGGATTCCACCTGTATTCTTGGCTCGCCTCACTCCTGCTATCACTGATACATAATCAACCACCTCTTTTTTTTTTTTTTTTAACCCTACAGTCCAATCCATGTTCTAACTCTACTATTTTGGTCCATTCAATTTCTACACCAAACTATTTCCAAATATATATAACCACATAATTATAACTTTATGAGCCATTTGTCCGAATTCATTTTTTAAAAGATTTTAAAAATTTATTTATTTGAGAGAGAGAGAGAGAGCATGAGAGTGAGCATGGTAGGGATGGGCAGAGGAAGAGGGGAAAAAGAAAATCTTGAACAGACTTCCTGCTAAGCGCAGAGCCTGATGTGGAGTTTGATCTCACAACCTGAGCTGAAATCAGGAGTCAGATGCCTAACCAACTCAGCCACCCAGGCTACCCCAAATTCATTTTATATACATAATTTAGTACACATTCCCTCTCCAAAACAAAAGATCCCCCCTTTCATTCAATATTATATGCCATCCCCTGCCCCAGCCTTTGTCTAAATTTCTTAAATCCCAATAAATAAAAGAAGCCACTACTGCATTGCCCCCAGTGATTCTCCGCCAATTTATACACCCCTCCCCCCGCAACGAGGATGTACCTCTAATTTTTTCTACAAAAGGCAAAGTCAAATTTCATTTTGTTCCCCAGCCTCAATTGGACTGATCTGCGGAGAAGCTCTGATGTTTTGCATTCATCAGAGATTTATGTGGAAATCAATAAAATGGAGTCAAAAAAAGTGACACAAATTTGCACACGGTGCATGAGGGAAGTGAACACAAGTGCTCGTTGCCATTGTCAACAGTCTGTGTTTAGGAGGAATTTGCCTGACCCCAGCTGCACGGCAATATGCATGTGGAAATTGATAATTATGTTCACTCAACCCTTTGCAGAATGCCTTCATGTGTTAAGATGCAAAAACATGAAGCTAAGTGCCCAAGTCTTTATTAACTCAGTGTGAAGTTTTTACAATTGAAGGCAGCAGGTTTGCATCTATAATTACTCCTCAGCCTCCCAGCAGATCTAAATGGACAAATGCACCACAGTCCCAGCAGCTCTAACTCCCCCTGATCCAATGCATCACTCTCCCGCTGGAAGAAATGAACAGGGGGTGATAGGGAGCTAGACACTCTGTTGGTGGCTATGAGTTTCTCTTTGATTCAGCTGGATAGACCTAAGCCCTGTAGGTAGAAAGTTCAGAGATCCTTCTTGTGGCTAGGAGTTGGAGTAAAATTCATTTAACGAATGAATAATGAGTGTCTACCTTGTGCCGAGCACTCTTTCAGGAACCGGGAACAGCGTGGTGACACAAATAGGCAAACATCTTCCCTCATTCTCCTGGGAAAGACAAACACTAAATGAACAAATAAGTAAGCAAGGTAATTTCAGATGCAGTAAGTAGTAAAAAGAAAATAAAAATGAAATGGAGATCTGGCTGGTGATTCCTCTTTGCCTGTTTTCTGTGGATCTGAATGACTTGTCACCATGCTCTGGCCACATGGTTGGACTTGCTCATTCTCATCTTTCTGAAATAAGAATGGGAACCCTATGTCCCCTTAGACTATGCACTAGACTTTCCTATTTCCCACTCCAGTGCTATATTCTCTAGCTAGCTAGATTACTTTTTTTTTTTTTGAAGATTTTCATTTTTGTGAGAGGGAGAAAGAGACAGCACATGCATGAGTGCTCACGAGCATGGGGAAGAGGCAGAGGGAGAGGAAGAAACAGGCTCCCCACTGAGCAGGGACCCAGGACCGTGGCATCATCTGTTGGATCTATATACAATTTTGTGAAAAGATTTTATTTATTTATTTGACAGAGAGAGAGATCACAAGTAGGCAGAGAGGCAGGCAGAGAGAAAGGAGGAAGCAAGCTCCCTGCTGAGCAGAGAGCCTGATGTGGGCCTCGATCCCAGGACCCTGAGATCATGACCTGAGCCTAAGGCAGACGCTTAACCAACTAAGACACCCAAGCGCCAGCTAGATTACTTTTCCATCTTCTACCTGCTCTGTGTCTCCCATGATTCCTCACATCTGAGTCAGCTTAAGAATCATGTCTTCACCACCATTTCCCCTAAAGTGCTTACTGCAGTATTTTGTGCAGAGAAATGAATGAATGATTCACTGGGGGCAATTCTGGGTTCCCAGTGTCTATTCTCTAAGGCCACTGTGCAGTGAAGAATTAACTTTACCCGAAGAGAGGTCGAGCCTTTGCCCTTGGCACTAGGATGTAAGCCCTAGACCCTTGAGATGTTTATGCTTGGTAGGGGTATCTTTGCTTGGGGGTCCTAGCCACAAGAGAGTCAATGTGTTGCATAATGGAGGTTGTAGGCCATACAGTATGACTTCCACCTGTGAAGGACCTGGAGACTAATGGTTAGCCCCCACATTATCAGATCTAACTCTATCCACACAAAGCATCTGAGATTAAATCCCAATAAAAATGCCAGATACCAAAGCTTGGGTGAGCTTCCATGGTTGGCAATACCATGCCTGTGAGCACACACTGATGCTAGGGAAGTCACACATAGTTCCAAGACACTTGGAGCTCCACATTTGAACACTTTCCTGGACTCTGCCCATGAGCTTCTTCTACTGACTGATTTTCATCTGCATCCATTCCCCACAACAAATTCTGTGAGTACAACAGCTTTCAGTGAATTCCATGAATCCTTCTAGCAAATTATCAAAACTAGAAGTGTTTTGGGGACTCCTTGAACTTGCAACTTATGCCAGGAGTGAGGGCATCTTTAGGTGGACTTTGTTCCCTCTCCCACTTGCAGCCACATGCCTGCCCCACATTGCCACATGAAAAGATGCTGCACATACTTGCAGCTCACAGCCTAAGTTCTGAATACCTCTTTGTGGCTGATTCTCTATACAGATATAAGCTCTGTACAGCCTTTTACTCTTCCCGTTTCTGTTGGCCTGTGTCCTTTTTATTTAACCTAGAATCGTTTTATATTCTCCTAATATTAATTCCTCTTGAACTGATTTCCTTGTACTGGCTACTAGCCACCAACAATCACAGGCCCCAAAACTTCTTATTGCCATTCTTTATGCTTATATCAGTCCCCAAATAGGAACTGAAAATCTGGGTAATTTACCCGAGAAACAAGAAGAAAATTCCATACAGTAATGGTTCCATATGAGAAATAACAAACATGACTAGGGCCACTCTAAGCAAGACCTTAGGGAAAATTCACTTATCCCCTTCCTTCTTTCCTCCCTCCCTCCCTTCTTTCCCTCCTTCTTTTCTTTCCTTCTATCAAGGAATATGACTGACATGTCACTACAAGCTCAACAAATATTTGTAACATATGTTCAATGTATGGATGAATTAACCTATAGTGAGCACCTACCATCTTTTATACACAGTGCTAGGCACTAAGATACAGTGATGGATAACAAAGATATGTTCCAACTTTGATGTACTTGCTCTACCAGTCAACCTTCTGGACTAAAGAAAAGAAATCACCTAAAGGAAGTACAGAGGATCCTAAGAATAACCTCTTGAGGACACTCATTTGTTATGGCTCACCTTCTCCTTCCACCAATTATGGATCTTTTGGGGTCATGGGATGTCATAAAAATGATGGAGATGCTTTGACTGGAAAGACCTTGGATATTCTTAGCATAGACCATGCTTTATGAGCCAAGTCTTAACCTAGGCATGTCTTGAGGAGAAAGGATTTTACAAAGACTTTATAAAGAAAACCTCTACTCTCCTTCCTTCAAGTTCGCCCTCCTCCCATATCATCACATAAATGACAAGAGGAGTAGGTTATAAAGGGAGTATTATCAGTAGAAACATGATGGTGTATAACCTTCATCTTTTTGCCTGGAGATGTTCTGGCCTATTGGTTTTTCATTCTCTTTTTTGCAGGGAGCCTTATCTCTTTTGTTTTTCCAAATAAGTCATAACCCAATTATTTTGTGCCCCAAGCCATACATCAAAATCTGAAGTCACTGGTGTTTATATATCAGGGAAAGTTTATATTTGAGAGGAGAGTGAAAGTACATTCCTCTTTGCCTTTTCTAGCCTGGTGTTTGCTAATACTAGACTGTAATTGACACTACATATCATGTCTGGAGACCTTAATGGAGGTGTTTAACACAATTAATTTAGAAGCAAAAGGGCAAAATAAAGGCATCATGCTGATGTCTGGCCATTAGAAGTTAATCTACCTTAAAATAATGGGTATGAAGAAAGAAACACGTTTGTGTGAATCCTTACATATTCTTATAGCCAGTATCAAGCTCTACATGATTATTAATATGGTCTCTAAACATATACATCTGCATAGTCAATGGACAGTGATTGAGTGTCAAAAACCAGTAAAATTGGATTCATGGAAGATGCCAAAGGAGAGACACAGTCCTTTTCCTCCTGGAGATGGTGTCTACTGATACATAAACACATTAAAACCTCAAAATGAGTAGGTTCTACAAGTGCCTTGAAGAGAAGTGTGGAATCATTAGGGCCACAATAATAACTATACAAAGACTTAGCATTTATTGAATGCTTACCGTGTGTTGTAAACTTGATATTCCCTTTTCTAATATTTACAATGAGTCCCCAAGTTCTATCATATTACTCTCATTTCATAGAGAAAGTTCAAGTTTAAAGGTTACATGAGCTGCCCCATTTCATATAGCTGGTAAATGCCAGGATCAGGGCTGGTACCGAAGAATGTCTAATACCTGATCTCAAAAGCCCATTTTGGGGGCGCCTGGGTGGCTCAGTTGGTTAAGCAACTGCCTTTGGCTCAGGTCATGATCCTGGAGACCCGGGATCAAGTCCCACATCGGTTTCCCTGCTCAGCGGGAAGCCTGCTTCTCCCTCTCTCACTTCCCCTGTTTGTGTTCCCTCTCTGGCTGTGTTTCTCTCTGTCAAATAAATAAAATCTTTTTTTTTAAAAAAGCCCATTTTTATTCTGGTCATTTATATTCTGGAGACAAGGAGACATGGGGTAACCTGTCCCTGTCCCATGGCACAGATTCCAGTAAACTTGTTGGATGCCTGAAAGAATGTGCAGAGTTACCAGAAGGGTGTCTGGAGGGAAATTCATGGGTCTAACACTGAAGTGGCTCAAGGTAAGTGAGGTCCATGTTATGGGCAAAAACTATCCTCTCTCTGATAGGATCTGTCTTAGGTGGACTGCAGTTGATCTGAACTTGTAATGGGATTTACCCCATCTAACCGTGGTCTTCTGCATCATTAGAGAAGACCACGGTTAGATGGGGTAAATCCCATTACAAGTTCAGAGGAACAAGACTTGCCTTGCAGAACCTTCATCATCTCCCAACCAGCTCCTCAGTATGGCACAAAGACATCCTTCTTGTCCTTGACTGTTCCTTCTAGACTGCTTTAAGCTTTCCATCTGTGTCCTGCTTCTCTCAGACAATAATCCATTTCTCATCATGTCATTTATTCAACAGACAGCAACGAGACAGCTTCCATTTGTCCAAAAGTGTTCGGCAAATAAAGAAGATGCCATTGCTGAGGTAGCATTAATGTTAATGGAAATCTGAGCCTGGGATTAGGACAGTTCTCTCAACCTGAGAACAACCACTTCTTAGGCAGTCCTCAGTGACCTCAAAAACTGGCTGAAGCAGCCTCGTGGTGGCTAAATCCAAGGGAGTTGACCCTTCAGGTTTAGTGAATCTTTAAAGAGCTACAGATCTACTTTGCTGATAAAGTCTTCACCCATTCAACCAAGAATTATTGAGCACTTGCAATGTTCCAAGACTATCACTTTCTTCATTTATCCAAGAAACATTTATTGAACATATACTGTGTTTCTTGCCATGGGATGGGCAGAGGCGATGTAGAGATGAATAATAAATGGTATAGTCCCTTAGGAAATGTGAGATTTACCCTTTATCATCTGTCTCATAAATACTTATAAAATATATATTCTGTGCCAGATACCAAGTGAAGCACTTTATATTTATTATCTTATTTAATTGTCACAACAATGCCAGGGTAGACTGGATTTTCCTATTCCATATGCCCTACAGAATCTTGCCATCCCTATCAAAAGAGGAAGTCCCTTTCCCCTCCCCTTGAATCTAGGTGACTTTTGTAACTGTCCAGGATGATAGAGTTTGGTGAATGTAATGCTATGTTACTTTCAAGGCTGCACCATAATGGGAGATACAGCTCTGCCTGGCTCTCTCTCTTGAGACAGTCATTCTTGAACCCAGCCATCATGCTGTGATGAAACCCAGGACACATTAAGATGCCTACATGGAGAGAGACCAAGGTCCCCAGACCTTAGTCTCAGCCGAACTCCCAGTCAGCCAGTACTAACCTGGAAACCATGAGCTTGACCCATCCTAAAAGCAGACCTGAGCCCACAGGGGAGGAGCTACAGCTGATGCTGAGTAGAGCATAGCAGAGCCTTTCTTACTGAGCTCTGCCCACACTGCAGATGCACAAGCAAAATGTGTTTTTGTTTTAAGCCCCTTGGGATGGCCAATTTTATGTGTCAACTTGACTAGGCTAAAGGATTTCCAGAGAGCTTTTAAAACATTATTTCTAGGTGTGTCTATGAAGGTGTTTCTGGAAGACACTAATATTTGGGTCGTAAAGAAGATCACCTTCACCCTTTGCAAACTGAGTCTCTGCATAGATCAGGGGGCTCTGTTTCCTAAAAGAAAGAGCTTCCTTAGCAGATTCTGTATGTAACCAGTTACTATCCTCAGCATCCACAGGGTTCTGGCTAGGACAGACAGGACTGGTGGCTACTGGTAAATATCAAGCAACTACCTAGCTGACAAAGAACTGATTCCTGTATCACATCCCTTCCACAAGCCTACAAAATTTCTGTGTAGCAGACACTTCTGCCTTTGGGTCCCCAGCATCACAGAAGCTTGTGAATACTGACTTTCATCTAATTATTTCAGTATTTAGTTGGCAGTGTTGTTCTTTTTCCATTTTTATTTTCCTAGTTACCTTATACCCTAAGGGAATGCTAACTGACAGAAAGGTACAGGCTCTCCCAGACTCAAAGTACATACACTCCTTCCTCCTCCCTCCACTACATGTCTTTTGTAAGAATTAACAGCAGGTTTGTCACTTAAACTTTCCATGCCTCGGTTACTTTACCTTAAAATAGGCATAATTTTACTAACTCAATTGCTCCCCTTGTAGAGTAATTGTGAGGGATAGAGGGTGCTCTCCAGCTGAGTGTACACCTGGCACTCAGTGAGTATTTCATAAAGGGTAGTTGTAAATAATCATCACTGCATTTGTAGGAAGATGCTACTGAAGCCTCCCAGATTTATCAAAAGACTTCACCATTTCAGAATTATGCTTGGTAGATCGCATCATTCCTGCATGGGTCCATATCATCACAGCTTTCTCATGGAGGGCTGCTAATCTTCATCAAGATTAGTCCCAAATTCACAACCTCACAACCCCAAGGCAGGCTCTACTTTCTCCACTCAGCTCTCTCCATCTTGCTGCACTGTGATGTTTTTGATTCATAGTTCAGTTTTGTAACTGTAGTCTGAACCAGACTTCCTTGTCTCAAGCTACAGCCTTTTTGAAGCCTGGGACTTCATTTATATTTGCCTGTGGCCCAGGCCGCAACTGCCTCTTCATTCCCAGAATCACTGATTCATGTCCCCTGAGTAGAGCAGTTGGAAAATTTTCTCAATAATAATAATAATCATGTAACAATGGTGGCTAAGATCAAGTGCTTATTGTATACTGGGCACTCCATGAAGGGATTCACGTGTATAATATCCTTTAGTCCTCACAAAATTCCTGAGGTAGGTTTTACTCCTATCCCCATTTTACAGTTGGGAAAAATAAGGACCTGAGAGATTCATTAAGTCTCATGTCTAGATAAAGACTTTCATAAATCTTCCAACAGGTGAGTAGCTTCCATCTAATGTTGATACTTACGGGTCTAGGATGGTCAAAGGTTTGTTATAAAGAGTAATGTAGACTTTCAATGCCATTGTGATCAAAATTCCACCAGCATTTTCCAAAGTGCTGGAACAAACAATCCTAAAACTTGTATGGAACGAGAAAAGACCCCCAAATTGCTAAGGAAATGTTGAAAACGAAAAACAAATCTGGGGATATCATGTTGTCTGATTTCAAGCTTTCTTACAAAGCTGTGATCACCAAGACAGCATGGTACTGACACAAAAACAGACACATAGACCAATGGAACAGAGTGGAGAGTCCAGATACGGACCCTCAACTCTATGGCCAAATAATCTTTGACAAACCAGGGAAAGAAAACATCCAGTGGGAAAAAGACAGTCTTTTCAATAAATGGTGCTTGGAAAACTGGACAGCTACATATAGAAGAATGAAACTCAACCATTCTCTTACACCATATACAAATATAAACTCAAAATGGATGAAAGGCCTCAATGTGAGGCAGGAATGTATCAAAATCCTAGAGGAGAACATAGGCAGTAGTAACCTCTTTGACATCGGCCACAGCAACTTCTTTCAAGACATGTCTCCAAAGGCAAAGGAAACAAAAGCAAAAATGAACTTTTGAGACTTCATCAAAATAAAAAGCTTCTGCACAGCAAAGGAAACAATCAACAAAACAAAGACGCAACCCATGAAATAACGAGAAGATATTCGCAAATGACACTACATACAAAGGGCTGATGTCCAAGATCTATAAAGAACTCCTCAAACTCAACACCCCCAAAGAAGATTATCACATCAAAAAATGGGCAGAAGACATTTATCCCAAAGATACAGATGTAGTGAAAAGAAGGGTCATATGTACCCCAATGTTCATAGCAGCAATGGCCACAATCGCCAAACTGTGGAAAGAGCCAAAATGGCCTCCAACAGACGAATGGATAAAGAAGATATGGTCCACATATACAATGGAATATTACGCCTCCATCAGAAAGGATGAATACCCAACTTTTGTATCAACATGGATGGGACTGGAGGAGATTATGCTGAGTGAAATAAGCCAAGCAGAGAAAGTCAATTATCGTATGGTTTCACTTACTTGTGAAGCATAAGGAATAACATGGAGGACATTAAGAGAAGGAAAGGAAATGTGAACTGGGGTAAATCAGAGGGGGAAATGAAGCATGAGAGACTTTGAACTCTGAGAAAGAAACTGAGGGTTTTGGAGGGGAGGGTGGTGGGGGGGTGGGTGAGCCTGGTGGTGGGTACTGAGAGCACGTATTGCATGGAGCACTGGGTGTGGGGTATAAACAATGAATATTGGAACACTGAAAAAATAAAATGAAAAAGAAAAGGGTAATGTAGACCCCATTCTAAAACATAAGCTTCTATCAAAAAGAATGCTCCTATTAGCCATTAACTTTACAGCAGGATTTCTATGCCACAGCGCTATTAACACTTGAGGACAGATAATTAAGTATCTGTTGAGGAGGGGTGTCTTGAGCATTGCAGGATGTTAAGCAGCATCCCTTGCCTCAAGCCAGTAGCACCTTCCCCTCCTTCCAAGATGAAACAACCAAAAATGTCTCCAGACATTAACAAATGTCTTCTGGGGGGGGGGCACAGTTGCCCCCAGTTGAGCACCACCACTCTAAAGCACAGAACAGTCCCAGAAATCATCTGTCAAATGAAATTGAACATGGATCAGGTTCATTTTTTGGCAGATACAAAGGTCATGGGAAAAGCCTATGGCACAAGATTTTGTTTGGCAAGATTAGGAACTCTAGTAGGGCACAGGGCATGAAGATAAAAAGCTACCAACTAGCCCAGGTTGGTTGGGGAGGGGAGTTGCCCTTAGGAATAAAAGCCATAAGAGAGTGAACATAAGACACAGGGGGCAGAACAAGAGAGGCCCTTGTGCTACCAGGGAGTGTGGAGCTAGGATACCCCCTCAGAACAGTCCCCAGATAACACTCAGGGACTGGACATTTGCACCCCTCGATTGACCATTGGATGGATGCTGCCCCTGAAGGAAGTATAAACATGGCCAAGTCCATTGCAGAGAATAAGCTCTCCGTCCCCAGAAGACAAAACTCTTAATGGCTTGGGGAATAAATGATTTGGTCCTTAAAAAAGAGATCTCAGGGCAAAGCACAGCAGTCACTGTAAGCAAAGAACTGCATTTAAGGCTCTGGGATAGATGCTTTATGTCATTTCATGGATTTCCCCATTACAACACACTGTATCATGTAGACATCATTCTTCCCATTTTCTAGGTGAGGACACTGAGGTCGATCAGGATATTTCAGCAGACAAATTACTAAAAAACAAATTCAAAAGAGCTTAAGCAAAAGAAATTAATTTATCAGTTCTTGAAACTGAAAAGCCACCCAGAGATTTGGCTTCTAGTCCAGTTAGAGGCCAGGCTCAAATGGTGACACCAGGACTCAGTCTCGGATTGGTTCTGCTGTCCTCTGTGTGGGCTTCATTTACAGATCCTACCTACTTGTGCTCAAGTTATCTAAGCGTGGTCATTTCAGTGTGCTTGCCTCCAAACTCAAGCAAAAATACAGATACCCTTGACTCTGACTGGTCGTACTTTGTCACATGTCCATCTTGAATCAAATCGCTGAAGCCAGGAGAATGGTGTGAAGCCAGGTTGGTATGGCTCAGGTCACATGATTCACCTCTGAATCCATGAATAGAGTCCCCTTCACTAGAACCACCTGGACTGACGGTGGCAGAGAGGTAGATATCTCCTCCGTGCCAAAAATTGCTACCTTAATAACCACTAACAATCTCAAGAAGGAGGAGAGGATGCCAGGTAGCAAATACAGCAAATGTCCACCACCGAGCCTCTGGCAATAGACTCATTTACCCCAAGGGCATAAGCCTGTAAAAGCAGAGCCAGGTTAAACCCACGACTGTCTGAATCCACAGCTCTTTCTCTTTCCCCTCTGCCTCTCAAGCCAGCATTAAGAAGTCACAAGATGATTTAGGCTAAGATCAAACTACAGCTCATGGGTCAAATGTGGCCCGCTGCCTTTTTTTTATAAGTAGTTTTATTGAAAGATAGGAAAACCCATTTATGAATGTATTATCTATGACTGCTTTCACTGTATAGGTCCAGAGTTGACTGGCAGGAAATAGAGACTGCATGATCCAAAAGCCTCAATGATTCACTATCTGACCCTTGACTGAAAAAGTTTACCTGCCCCTTTATTCAAAGAATGGATCTCTACTGATACTGTCCCGTGGCTGCCCTGCTGGATGGAGCCATGGGGGCAGCAAGATGTTGGGCTTGTTTCATTTCACTCCCTCTTCCACCTCCATAAGGAATCTTGGGTCACCAGCCATGCTTCTTACCTTCTTCCCTATTCACTTAACAAGAGGTTCATTTGCCTCCCTCAGAAGAGTCCCCCAACGAAAGAGTGCAAACAATTCCGAAAGGAAGAGTTGCACACAAATTGCATGTGTGAATGCTTCTGAAGTTCGCCAGTTACACACACTGCTATTCTTGAAAAGTGAGAAACTTAATGGCAACTAGTATCACAACTAGACCCATCTCAGTCCTGCCACAGATTGAGAGGATTTTATTCTCTCTGATCCTCTGTCAGATTTTAAATGTATGTGGTTTCATTCCCCTTCTCATCTAATATTGGAACATATCAATCTACAGTGAGATCTCATTTTTAAATGATGTTCTTGTATTTCAAGAGGCCTTTTCAAGGGGGGAAAATAGCTCCATTCAAAAGAAAGCTCATGGCTTGAAAGCGAGCATATTTATCTCCAACAATTCAACAAATATTTACTGAGTGCTAGGCAGAGATTCCTGGTGCCCAATGCAGAGAGGGGACATGACTTGTTCAGGGTCACATAGCCAAGTTAGAGTCAGAACACCTGTGTTTCCTTTCTTCTTATGGCTGCTGGATACTTTCCATTCCCTTGAGGTGAGGCACACACTGGCTGGAAACAGAATCCCTGTCTATGCTCTGCTGAGATGTCATGCACCAGAGAATAAAAAATGCCAGCTCTTGCCATTCTCTAGTATAAACCTCGCAGTATTCACCCATTGCTTTTGGAAGGAAGTCACTCACTGGACCACGGCTGCAAGCACCACATGGTCTAACCCTTTGTGACCTGTTCGGCTCATTCTTTCAGTCGACTTCTCCTCTTCAGCCACACACATCCTGTACTTTGCCTGCACTGTTCCCAGTCCCTACCATCACAGGGTCTATGCATTTATGCACTCGCCCATCGTCTGTTCTACCCTACCAGTCACTGTGTACTCACCTGACCCTCTCTCCCCTACACATCAGATGAAATGCCATGTCCTCATGGTATCTGCCCTCAACCACTGACTTCCTAGACCAAGTGAAGTTCCTAGTGAAACTCTCATAGCTTCCTGTACTATTTATTCATCATATTGATCGCACTTGTAATTATTTACCTAAAGAGAATCTTTTCCATTTCCTGAAAACAGGAACTGAGCTAGCCTTTTTGTTCATTTCCATATAGCCAGTTCCCATCACAGTGCCTGATACCCAACAGGTGTCAAAAGGCTTGTTTAATCCCACAACCTCCTTAAAGGCCCTGGGTTTTGTGGTTGGTATCCAATAAAGTTGGTCTCTAATACCCTCACTTTATTCTCAGGCTTATTCCTGAACCTCTTCTCTTGACCCTCTCTATGTCCCAGACCAGCTTCTGACCTCTGATACTCTCCTTCTCTGGTTTAATTTCTCCAACATATAGACTTGTCTTGAAATAGTTTTGCCTTTCCCCACCTCCAAAAGCATGGATGGAGCTTCATCCTTTTTAGCTGAAGATATGCCTTGCCCAAATGCTGAGACCATACCTTGGTTCCCAAGAAATGCAGCTGTAAGGATATTCTAGCCTAGTTCACATCCTCCCAGTTTTTCAAGCCCTATACTGCCTCTACCCCAACTTTTACACATGGTTTTTCCACTGCCTGGAGTGTTCTTCTTTTTGTCTTATTCACGTGGTTAATTCAAGCCCATACTTAAGATACTAACTCAAACAAAAATCCTTCTCTGACTCGTAAGGCCAGGTCAGGCGCCCCTGTTATATCTTCTTTTAATACCATAAAATTGTATTTATAAAAAATATTTGGAGTTTAAAAGTTTACAACTCTGAGATTATTCTCATTAATGCTTATCTATTCTAGGCTGGAAGGTTGGAATCTCCAAAAAGGTTGGAATCATGTCTCTTTTCTGGATTCATTATTACAACCTCAATGTTTGGCACAGAATGATGGCTTAAAATGTTGGCTGAATGAAGAAGTTATTAAGAGTTGGGTACTTTCTCGGGGTGCCTGGGTGGTTCAGTCAGTTAAGCAGCTGCTTCGGCTCAGGTCATGATCCTGGGGGCCTGGGATCAAACCCTGAGTCGAGCTCCCTGCTTGGTGGGGGGCTTGTTTCTCCCTCTTCCCCTCCCTGCTTGTGCACTCTCTCTCGTCAAATAAATAAATAAAAATCTTAAAAAAAAAAAAAAAAGAACTGGATACATCCTCTTTGAGCCCCTTCCTCCTTTTCTAATGTAAGGAAATGGGCTGGAAAGCATGGAGGATGCCTTAGAACTTTCCTGAAACATCTCCTACAGTAAGGAGGGCAAATATGGGGCATATACTCTCTCAATTATTATCTGTGAGCTGGAACAAGCTACTTTTGTTGTTTTTTTTTAATATTTTATTTATTTATTTGACAGAGAGAGAGAGAGAGAGAGAGAGATCACAAGTAGGCAGAGAGGAAGGCAGAGAGAGAGGAGGAAGCAGGCTCCCTGCTGAGCAGAGAGCCCGATGTGGGCCTCGATCCCAGGACCCTGAGATCATGACCTGAGCTGAAGGCAGAGGCTTTAACCCACTGAGCCACCCAGGCACCCATGAACAAGCTACTTTTGTGCTTTGTTCCTCATTCTCTATCTTTCTAAAATAATTATTAGATTATTGATGCCTCCAATGGTACATTTGTTTATTCATTCATTCAGTAAAGAGCATTTCTCAAAGTGAAGTCCTAGGAGTAACTGCATGGGGATCACCTGAGCCACTTAATGATGCAGATTCCTAGCTCCTATGAGAAGTTTAAGGTGATGCTTAAGAACCAGTGGGCATCGTGAGTTGTGATGTTTAAACACTACATATAAAGCAGTTACGAAGCTGCCTTATAGCACAGAGCCTGCCACCTGCTCAGGGCCACACACCAGCCCATCTTTCCAGCTATGTCTCCATCCATCTACCTAACCACCGATCTTCCTCCACCTTTTCTGATGTAGCACTTCCAATTCTTCCTCTAATTCCACTCTATTCTTTTTTATTTGCTTTCCCCATTTAATCCTAAATATCCTGTTCTTACCCAAATTAGTAGGAGGTCCATCCCTGTATCGGGTGATGGGAGAACTCTAGGTAATTCAGAAGACAAAGACGTGGTCCTCAAGAAGCGCCTCTTCTCAGAGAGAAGAGACCTCAGCCTCTGCCTCTATATAAAGGTTTGTGGACACATCGTGGCCACCTGAGGGTAATCACAGGACAAAATTAATTATGCTAATCAGCCTCTATGGATTGACACAATTCTCCAGAGCATGAGATAACCCCAGAAATCTGTATAGGAGCTACATATGTACTGGGTTTAATTTCACCATTCAGCACAATAATTAAAGGCAGGGAGCTATTTTCAACTAAAAATGATATTACAGGTTTTCCAGGGAATATCTGGCCACTTTATGCCCCCCTCAAGGGAAATCTCAGTGGACATCTCTTTCTTTGGGCTAGGTACCAGCACTGTAAGCCATTTTTTTTTTTCCTCTTGGAGGTACAAAATGAGGTACTCATGTTTTCATATATTTTAAAATCCTTTTCCTTCCTCTATCCCCTCTTCTATATCTTTAAAATTTTAAAGATATTTCTCTTTATTTAAAAATAAAAAAGTTGTAAAAAATTGCATATCAGACACTCCTAACACGTGTTCTAAGGAGTGCTAATTTTGCAAGTTGCCTTGGGGATAGAAGCTGACAACCCGAGTCTGGGAAGCTCTACTTTGTATACTCCTCTCTTGAAGAGTCACAATGAACATTTTTGTATTAAAGTTCTGAAACTCCTGTTTCAGAAAACACATTTAACTAGTTAACCCAATATTTTCCAATTTATATTGCCACATGTTTTACTTTGTTTCCCTCCAGAGGTGACCCTAAGACAAAGACTTAAGTACAGTTTGTTTACTGACAGATTTCAGAAACTAGAGACAAGAGTGGGAAAAGTAAGGCAGGAGAAGAAAGCAAGCCAGGGGCACCTGGGTGGCTCAGTCAGTTAAGCCTCTGCTTTGGGCTCAGGTCCTGATCACAGGGCTCGGGGATCAGGCCTTGCAAGGGGCTCCCCGCTCTTTGGGGCGTCTGCTTCTCCCTCTCCCCCTGCTTGTATTTTCTCTGTGTCAAATCCATCCATCCATCCATCTATCCATCCATCCATCCATCCATCCATCCACCATACACACATACATACATACATCTTTTTTAAAAAGGAAAATAAAGGGGCACCCGGGTGGCTCAGTTGGTTAAGCGACTGCCTTCGGCTCAGGTCATGATCCCGGAGACCTGGGATCAAGTCCCACATTGGGCTCCCTGCTCGGCAGGAAGCCTGCTTCTCCCTCTCTCACTCCCCCTGCTTGTGTTCCCTCTCTGGCTGTGTTTCTCTCTGTCAAATAAATAAAATCTTTAAAAAAAAAAAAAAAAAGGAAAATAAAGAAAGCCAGTCAAGAGTATATTCACGAACTTGTTACTGCTATCAACAATTGGAGTTTAGTCTTGCTGGGGCACCCCTAAGGATTTATGTAAAATGCACTGCAGAATGGTCCTGCTGGAGGATAGAAAAGCTTAAACATTTATCCATTGACTCATTCCCTTATTGTCTGAAAGTTGCCCTAAGGGACTACCTTCATGTACTTCTGAGCTGACCAGCTGATAAGCCTTCCCCAGCTTTGGGAAAAGCAAAATGGAGAGACACCATGACCCTTAATGTGGGACACTGCCAATCGGTGATAGAACTGTCCACCATAGCAGTGCTGAAATCAGGAGGGCTAAAGGGGTGTGGCATGGTCATCACACCAAGTGATATACCATATAATCTTAAAAAGAATTAGAATTCTACGGGGCGCCTGGGTGGCTCAGTTGGTTAAACGACTGTCTTCGGCTCAGGTCATGATCCCGGGGACCCGGGATCGAGTCCCACATCGGGCTCCCTGCTTGGCGGGAAGCCTGCTTCTCCCTCTCTCACTCCCCCTGCTTGTGTTCCCTCTCTCGCTGTGTTTCTCTCTGTCAAATAAATAAAATCTTTAAAAAAAAATAATATTATAAAAAAAAGAATTAAAAATAAAGAATTAGAATTCTAAGTTATTAATATCCAAAACACTTACATTCTATGTACATTATCTAGTAAACACCTCTCAGAAATTATTAGTGCTTGTCTATACCACCCCCTTCCCCAGAAATATAGAAGACTATGTTTCCAGTCCCTTTGCGGTGATTAATGCTGGTCAATAGACTAAGTATAGAGTTGTATGTACCACTTCCAAGCTGAGGCAGTGACAGTCTCTGTTGAACTCCATTTCCCTATATACCTGATGAGTGTGGTGTAAAGCGTGGCACCTACTGAGATGGCCACCAGAAGGGAGCAGCCTGGATTCCTGCATGGTGTTGGAGGGAACTGCCCCAGTGAACCAAATGACCTGAACTGGATTTTGGGTGATGAAGTCAGCTTTCATCTGTCAATCCCTTGGAATTTAGGGCTTTGTTTTTATCAAAGCAAAGCCTAGCCTACCCTGAATAACCCAACAGCCTTAGAGAATACAGTTACAGAGAAGCAAAAGGATCCCTGTAATTTCTAGGATATTGAATATGTCAGCTAGCGTTATAACAAAGAATAAGGAGAGGATAAAGAAAGGCTGGACTGTTGTCTGTATTTCTTAGTGTAGGAAATCTCAAAGATGAATGAAGAAAGGGTTGGTGAGTGCCCAAAGCTCTGCATAAAACTGTCTTCTTTCTGCAGAATGAGTTGGCCAAGAGGGGCTTTTTCAACTTGACTGGAGTAGATATGGACCAGACTCTTCCAAAGCAAAAGGGATCTGGGTGTTATTCTTCTATGTCATGTTCCTGACTCTTGAAATGGGCTCATTGCTCTATGAAACATAATCTTGCTGGTCGACAGAACTGAACAATTGAAGCAATGTATTCTACTCCTGCTTATTCCAACTCACTTAACTGTGTTTACTTAAAACTAGCTCTGAAATCTTGCCACTGTAACCCTCATTCAAGTATTTTTCTGGCCCTCTCCTTTGGGGAATCCAATCACACATATATTTCACTGCTTGAATTCATCCCAGAGCTCACTGATTCCCTGTTAATATTTTTTAATTCTCTTTTCTCTTTTTATTTCATTTTGGATAGTTTCTATTGCTGTCTTCAAGTCTGCTAATCTTTTCTTCTGTCCTATCTAATCTCCTGTTAACCCCATCTAGTGTTTTTTATCTCACACATCGTAATTTTCATCTCAAGAATGTCAGTTTGAGTCTTTTTATATATTCCATATACCTACTTAAATTTAGAATATTTTGAATACAGTTATAACTTTTTAAACATTCTTATATATTAATTCTAGTATCTGTGTCAGTTCTGACTCAGTTTTGATTAATTAATTATTCTCATGGTGGGTCATATTTTTCTGCTTGTTAAATTTTTTTAAAAGATTTATTTCTTTATTTTGGAGGGAGAGAGTGGGCAAGCAGGGGGAGGGGCAGAGCCACTTAACCGACTGAGCCACCTGACCCCCTCCCACCTGTTCATTTCTTTACTGGATGCCAGGCACTGTGAGCTGTGCCTTCTTGGGTGCTAAATATCTTTGTATTCCTATTTATGAGAAACAGTTAAACTCCTCGGAAAAGTTTTATCTTTTAGATCTTGCTTTTTATATGTTAAGCAAGACCAAAGCAGTGGCGAGCTTTGGGCTAATTGCTCACCATTATAAGCCAAGATCTTTCTGTGTGCTCATCTCAATGCCTCATAAATCAGAAGCTTTCTAGTGTGATCGATGGGAACAGGCACTACTCCCAGTTCTGTGCCAGCAATAAAGATGGCTACCACTAGCATTTTTGGGTGGTTCCTTCTCTCATATCAGATAGTTTCTTCACATGCATGAGCTAATTTGTGTTTAGCCAAACATTCAAAGGGTACCCTATTCTGATCTTGCTATCAGAGGAAAAACCCTCCTGCTCAAATTACTGTTTTTCTTGGTTTCTGTTACTTTCAGATGAGCATAACCTTGACCAATAACCCCATTCCTTCCCTCCATAGGTAACAATTTTGGTCTGCACAACTACCCAAACAAATGAAACAGATGCAAGTGAATTCTGCTTAGAGAACGTCCCCCATCCCAACTTATAATGGGTTTGAGAGAATTGATGTGGAAATAGAAACAGAAAGGCAGG
This sequence comes from Spilogale gracilis, assembly GCA_004023965.1. Taxonomy (NCBI): domain Eukaryota; kingdom Metazoa; phylum Chordata; class Mammalia; order Carnivora; family Mephitidae; genus Spilogale; species Spilogale gracilis. The sequence goes on from PITA01002356.1 coordinate 38,061, forward strand.
AGTTTTTTAATTTAAAGCAAGTAATAAATAATTAGATAATAACATTTATTGCATATGATTTATGAGTTAGGCACTGGGCTAAGTGCTTTACATAAATTATCTTATTTAATCTTCAAAACTACACTAAGGTATAGAGATTAATAGATATATTTAACAAATATTTATGGGTTCTTAGATTTAAGGATTATTAGAACTATTCTAGGTATGGTGGACATTACCATGAATTCCACAAGGTACCTTCCATCCATGAAATTACATTCTGGCAAAGGAGACAGACAATGTCAAATAAGTAAATAAAATTAAAATACAAGGCTATGAACATATCTCCAAAGATCATGAAAACATATGACGTGATAAAGACAAGACCATGTGTTTGCTCCAGATCAGGTCATTGTGTGGGTGTGTGTGTGTGGGGGGGAGTGTCTCTGAGGTACTTTTTAAGGTGAAATCTGAATTACAAGAATGAGACAGTCTTGTGCAAGTCAGGGCATTCCAGGCAGAGATTACAACTAATGCAAATGTCTTAAATTGAGAGCAAGCATGCTGGGTCCAAAGACGAGCTACAACTACAATGAAACAAAACAAGAAGCCAGTGTGCAAAGCCAGAGAAGAAAAGCCTGGACATGCTGGGAGGGACGGTCATGAAAGTGAGGAACAACTTAGCAAACCAAGATCAGGAGTTTTTAATGCCATTCCAACTACAATAGTAGTTAACTGTAGGGTTTTAAGCAAGGAAGTGCTGTGGCTTGATTTACATTTTACAAACTTCATCTTGATACTCCTTAGTGAATACATTATGGAGGATGAGGAGGAATAAGGAAGTGAATTAGGAAGCTTTGCAGCCATCTAGAGGATGGAAAGACTCAGCTTGGAGGTGGTGATAGTAAAGATGAAGGATGGGAGATGACACTGGAATATGTGACCAAGTTTCCAGAGCTCACACATGGCTTGGCTATAAGCTATGAGAGAAGAACCAGGAATAGCTCTTGGGATTCTGGCCAAGGCATTAGAGAAAGAGAGAGATTACATATAAGAGTGATTATATGACTTGTCAAAGGTCACACGGCTAGCCCGTAACATTCATTTATAGCATTATTTATTTATTCATTCAACAAATATGTGTGAGGTACAGCAGAACTATGAGTGGTCCAGCAGTCATGTCCCTCATGGAATGCACAGTTGCAGAGGAGGAAAGAGTGTATAAATAATTACACACACGTGCCTGGACACAGAGAATATTTAACTTCATTATTAATGTGCTTAAAAGAATCTAAAGTTCAAACTCAATCTCTATAACCTAAAATCATGCTATCCCTCAGGCTATGGTGGACTGAATTTCTCGGGGTTTGAAGGAGAGACCCAGGAGTCGGGACTGTTTAGACACCCTGCTATCCCACTTAGCCCCGTTTCTTCTTTACTCTGTCACAAACACCCCTGGATATTTTTCTTTTAATCTTTCTTCTATGTTGTACTGGTGGATATTGCAGGAGTCTTGGCCAACACTCACTGAAGAGCTACCATGTGTCAGGCACAGGCTGGTCATTAGAGAAACAAAAAAAAATGAAGACTAGATCTTCCTTTCCTCAAGGAACCCACCATCTAGTTGGAAAACAGAATTAGAACCGATTATTTCAATTCAGTATAATTAGTGTCAGGATAGAGATAAGCACAGGACACCACTGGAACACAGGAGAGGGTCCTTTACACAGACTGGAAAAAAGTACTTAGAAAAGCTCTCTTAGAGGAAGTGATATAAAGAAGAGGAAGGGGAGTTTTGCTTTGCAAAAAACAGAGAAAAGGAATGTTAAGGCAGACAGCAGTCCAAGTAAAAACATAGTCTTGCAATAACACACAAGTTACAGGGATTATGACTGTGCTCACACCACATAGGTAGAAGGAGGGGAGGGTGGAAGGGAAGGTTGGGAAGTCTCAGCCTGGCCCTGCAGGAAATACATCACAAAGCCTCTTTTCTCCGCATTCCTTCCTCTCTTTCACCCCTTTGTTTTTCCCTTTTTTGGGGGGGGATTGGGGGTGGGGAAGGACTTCCTAATGCAAACTAAAATCTGCATTTAAAAGACTAGATTTCCTTGGTTTTCTCCCCATCTTACTTTCTTGGGACCTGCCCTATTCTGATCGAGGATCCTCTTTCATTTGGGGGACAGAGTCAGTGTTTTCATCTGAAATTTTTTTTTGTCCCTCTTCCATCTGGCCAGTCCTGTAACTAAAAAGGGAAACTGCCAGGGGGAACAGGTCAGGTTCTTGAGAGAATCCACTGTCTGTGTATATTTTAAAACACATAAGAGGGCTCCTGCGTTGTGTAAGGGCATTCCCCTGTTTCCTGGGCTTCCGTTCCAGGGGCTGTCACCAAAGCTCACCTCCCAGTGCCAAGAGTTTGGAAGCTTCTTCTGGGAGTTAGAGCAATGTTTAGAGAATTCTCCTGGGATAGGCCCTTGAGAAGTGTGAAAAATAAAATTAGGACCATCATGCCTTATACCTCTAACAGCCACCTGGCTTCTGTACACTTACTTGCTAGGCCCTAAGAAAGTAGAAAAACACTAGCAGCCCTCCTATAGCCACCCTGTAATCACAGGGCCCCTCTCTCCTAGCCTTCAGATCTGAGAACAAGAGATAACGGCCATTTGGCTCCAGGAATGTGGCTCTGTTGAAAGACTCACCCTTCCCCCTTTCATGCTGGGTGCTGCAGGAGGGAGTGCCCCTCTGTGGTTTCAGTTAATAAGCGCGGGAACTAATCAGATCATGCTGGTGTTCAAATTTAAATGTCAGCCAATAAGAGTCCAAGTACCGTGAAAAGTCCCGAACTTTTTTGTGCCTATCCAAAAGTCCCGAACTTTTTTGTGCCTATCCATAAAAAGCTGTAAAATCTGTTGTACGGGGCCTCTTAGCGTCACTGGTAACGGAGGTCCGGGTTCGAACTCCCAATAAACGACCCTTGCCGTTTGGCTTTGACTCTGGACTCTGGTGGTCCTCTTTGGGGGGTCTCGGAATTTGGGCATTTCACCCTCATGGAGACAAATACATTTCATCTTTCTCCTGAGTGCTCAAATGATCCTTTTAGTTCTCCAAGACACACATGTGCACAAAAACGACACACATACGATGTATAATATGTGTCCAAACATGTACACAGACACACATGCACACACATATATTCTCAAGTTCTTTTATTTATTTTCTTTTGTGGAAATGTCAATACTTGCAGGAATCTGAGAATAGTGCCCCACTTTCGGATTCTGGTCCACCAGGGCTTGAACTATAATTTGTATGAGAATTTTGTCTGTTCCCCATCATCCCGGAGAGCATTTCAGGAAGGATCCTCACAGTTACTTTATGTACACAGTTGATTTTTACTGTCTTTTACCCCATTTTTGGAAAATTGCTCAGAGAATTTAAAAATACATTCCTTTTTTTTTTGGTTCACCTTGGCACCCAAGATGACCTATTCACAGAATAGGTCTTCACAGAATTCATAAGATGTAACTAGTAGAAAGCTTTTTTAAAAAGTCAGGGAGATGGACAGATAAATAGACAGAAGGGGAAAAAATAGGAAAGTAAACCAAAAGAAAAAGATAATATGGAAATATGCAACCCATAAAAATACAATGGAAAACTGGGTTTTTAATTTGCTTTTGAGCTGTCTGGAGACCCGGAGAATCAGTTCAAATCAGTGTTGTCTTCCCCAAACGAGAGATCACACCCTAGCCTTTGGTCAGAGGGAGTCATCCTGCAGCTCTAGACTCTGGTCTCCAGACTTGGACTCCATAGTTCATGGATGCACCTTGACCTCCTGGTGCCTCTGGTCCTGTGTCTATTAAATGCAAGCGCTGAGCTAGATCATTCCTCAGAATTCCATGCCAGTTCTAATGGTGTGGGGCTTTATAAATAACTTACTTCTGGTTTAGGAATTCTGACAGACTCCAAAAGTCATCACCCATTTTCTGAAAAGCAACCTTCCAGATCATTTGCCTCCATTTCCCTGACTTGAGTACTTCTCAGCCCCATGCATCAAAACCACCACTGGGACTTGGGGAGGGAAGGGTGTTAAAAAGGCAGCCTCGATGGCTAGACACTGACCTCCTGAATCACACTAGCTGGGGCTTGGGGACAGGCACTTAAGCTGCTTAGGTGATTTTGAGGCCCCCTGCCCCGCCAGGGCTGCTGAAGTTTTCACGTTTCCTACTGCTGTAACAAATTACCATAAACTCACTGGCTTAAGACAACACAAGTGTTATTTTACAGCTCTGAAGATATACAAGCCCTAAATTAGTTTCACTGGGCTAACATCAAGGTGTCGGCAGGACGTCCTTCTGGAGCAATTCAGTCCTTTGCTTTTTTCCAGTTCTAGCAGCTGTTCAAAGTTCTTGGTTCTATGGCCCGAATCTCTTACTCTTTCCTTTGCCGCACTGCTTTCCTGGACTCAGACTCTGGCCCTCCTGCCTCCCTCTTTTAAGGACCTTTGTGATAGCATTGAGCCTACTCAAGTAATCCAGGCTAATCTTTCCATCTCAAGATCCTTAAGAATCACATCAGCAGCCCTTTTGCCATGGAAGGGAAAACACTGACACATGCCGAGCATTAAGATGTGGGCATCACGGGGGTGGGGGGGCACTGTTCACCTAATCACATGCTTGCCTGGTTTTGCTGGGGCTGACAGAAAGGGTTACGAATTTGTGGCTGCAGTTTTTCTCTTGTAAAAGCCAGTGAACTGACTCTCGGAGATGCCATTGAACACTTGCTAGTAATAATCTCTATCCCACCAGGTACCTGGTGATCGCTTCCATCACTGTGTCACTTAGAACCCTCCATTTCATGAAAGCAAATATATTCTTTTCAGACGACAGAGTCCTGTCTAACCTGACTAACCTGATTAGCACTTCACCTTGGTCACTTACTTGACTTCTCTACCTAGTCTTTTCATCAGCAAAATGGGCTCTAACAAAGCTATTAACCAGAGGTTAGGACTAGAGCCCTACGCTTAGCAGTTCTGATTCCTGGACCTATACTGTGCTTGGAGGGTGTGTGGGAGAAGGAGAATGATGGCAAGAAAGGCATTATAAAACACCTTAATTTTTGTTTTGAGTCTCAGTTCTACCAAAGAGAGAAAATTAAATCTTGGACTATTCTGGATTCTTCTCCACTACTTTCTTTTCTTTCTTTCTTTCTTTCTTTTTTTTTTTTTTTTTTTTTTTTTTTTTTTTTTTTTTTTTTTGTTTTCTCTTTAAAGATTTTATTTATTTAATAGAGAGAAACACAGCCAGAGAGGGAGCACAAGCAGGGGGAGTGAGAGAGGGAGAAGCAGGCTGGGTCTCCGGAATCATGACCTGAGCCGAAGGCAGTTGCTTAACCAACTGAGCCACCCAGGTGCCCCTCCACTACTTTCTTTCTTTCTTTCTTTCTTTCTTTTTTTAATCAAAATCCTTATTGACTTTATTTTTTTTTATTGTTACTTAAATTTTTTTTCAGTGTTCCAAGATTCATTGCCCATTCCCCACACCCAGTGCTCCATGCAATAGGTGCCCTCAGTACCCACCACCGGGCTCTCCCATCCTCCCACCCCCTGGGCAAGAGATATGAAGAGGCACTTCTCCATAGAAGATATACAAATGGCTAAAAGACACATGAAAAAATATTCAGCATCTCCACTACTTTCTAAAAGGGTCATGGCTAAGTTCTGGGACTTCTAGAGTGACATCATGAGAAGGGAAGAAATGGTTGGTTTTTTTTCTTTTTCTGTCACTGTCTGTTTGGGAAAGCACCCCCTGAGAAATGCTCTTTCGCTAAGCCCTAGGCACTTTAAGTCTCTGTCACTCTTAGCCTCCTTTGAGCATGAGAAGCATTTGGGGCTCTTTCTCAGGGGACAGGGCATAGGGAAGTGTCCAAGTTATTCTCCACTCTGTCAGCATCTCCCTGCTCTGTGCAGTACACTCACCACTCTGGATCTTAGGTCTGGGTACATCTATTTCAGCCCAACTGGCCACTTCCGTTCATCTCAACTACTCCCAGATGACAGGGGAGAGGACATTATTTCACCTGTGCTGTGTCCACCACACTACCTGGGCACCTTCTGGAGTAAATCAAATTAGACTCCCATCTTAGCTGATTTATAAACAGGCAGAGGTAAGAGGCTGAGAACACAGCAAGATAACCATCAGAACTCAGGCTCCATGGCTGCTGCGATTCCTTCGCTAAGGAAGGAGCTATATGTGCCTCCATCCCTTACACACCTTTCCTTGGCAGTGAAAATTCAGAAGGCGGTGGAAGGGCTGTAGACAGGATAAAACACTTCTGTTTAATTGCCTGGGAAGGGTCAGAAATGACTCTCTGTTCAGCTTTGTCAGGCTAATTAGTTGGAAAAGAATGTGCTCAACACATAAACAAGAGCCTTTTTTCTATAAGCAATTAGAAATGACCCTAACCTTATTCATTTAAGCACACGCCCCTCCACAAAGTTGGAAAGACACCAAAGAGTTGGAAAGACACCAAAGTTGAGGCTGACAACTGCTTTTGTAAATCCTCAAATCTTTGCATTTAAAGACTGATCACGCTTTCTGAAAAGTTTCTCCTTTTTGCTATCCCCAAGTATTCATAAATGGCAGGCTGGAGACCCAAATGTGCCACGGAGGTGCATTCTCTATGCTTTCACTACAGCCACCTGTTCTTCCCTCATCTCCCACCACACATGCTGCTTTCCCACTGATAGTTTATGCATCCCTACCCTCTGTCAGCCTGTCCACACTGTGAGGAGACCAGGTGTCTACCCACTCCTGTGGGCTCTCTATAGTGCCTGGTACACAGAAGGTGCTAAGCAATGCATGATTGAATAAATTGAATAAACCAGGGACGCCTGGGTGGCTCAGTGGTTAGGCGTCTGCCTTCGGCTCAAGTCATAATCCCGGAGACCCGGGATAGAGCGCCACATCGGGCTCCCTGCTCGGCGGGAAGCCTGCTTCTCCCTCTCTCACTCCCCCTGCTTATGTTCCCTCTCTGGCTGTGTTTCTCTCTGTCAAATAAATAAATAAAATCTTTAAAAAAATAAAAAAAAATTTAAGAATTGAATAAACCAACGAATGGATGAATATCTTCCCTAAAAGGAAACGTAGAAAATGCCAGAGGTCATTGCTGGGGTAATGGGGATCTGCAAAACTGCAAAGCAGGTAACACTGAGAAAGGAACCTATCCCCGCCCCCCGCCCAAGTTTTCTATAAAACTGGATGCCAAAATTGAAGTGGGAAAGAATCACAAGATGGTAGAGCTCTAATTCTGCACACTTTATTAAATAATCAGGGCCACTATTTATCAAGCACATACCGCACGTGAGCCCTGTGATGAAGCACTCTGTGTATATAACTCCCTCCTTTTCACCTTTTCACCTGTACTGGAGTGGGATCTCTTCCGTTGGTCCCTCCAGGTTTACCCTCCATCCATCTCCATCCTGCTAACTTATATAGACCACATGGATCCTCCCAACCTCCAGCTTCTAGGTGGATTCAACCAAAGGGGAGGCACTAAGAGAAGTGAGTTGAGGGAAGGACTAGAGAATGATCACAGTATTTGTTTCCCTGGCTCCCTCCCTGCTAGTCACTATGTCTCAGCTGATTGCATTATTAATAACAGCAGGTTATTAATAGCTCCAATTTAAAGAGCAGACATTACGTCCCAAAGAGATTAAGAGCCATGCCCAAGGTCAGAGTCGGCAGGAGCAGATCCTCCAACCCAGGACTGTCTGACCAGAGCACCGATGTGTCCTCTACCCATGTTGAAGAGAAGAGAGTGGCTTGTGCTTCAAGCTTGAGATGTAACTCACAGAAAATAACTACCTAGAAGAATGTTTAGTGGCGGCCAAGAGCAGAATTCTCACCTCGGAACTCCACCCCCACAGATGGGCACTTAGAGTTTGGCTCCGTGGGTTGGTGGTGGTTCACTGAGAGTTCACACCCCGTCACAGACACGTGTGGGTGAATAAGTGGCAGGGTCTTTGGTTCTTCCAAGTGCCTGATACAGGCGTGCAGATGCGTGGGGGTGTGAACAAGAGAGCCTCGAGTGTATTTCACTCTCGGATACAGCCTATAAATATGTATGTTGGGTCCCATGAATCATTTAGGGCTGGGCTGGTTGCATTTTTTTATGTTGTAAGGGATGCGTTGACTGACTCAGATGTTGGCAAGCACCCCCGAGGCCAGACTGGAACCAAAGGCTTTACAGAAATTAGCAACAAAACAATACAAAGCAAAGCCAAAAAACAGTATTTGCTGCCTAACTTGATTTCAGAGTGATAAAGGTTTGGGAAGCTGCACGACTTTCAGAATTTGTTTTTACCACTTATTATAATTGTGACTTCGAGCAAGTCACTCCATTTCTCGGGGCCTCAGTTTCCAGTAAAATGGGGGTAAGAGCCGAATTAAATGAATGCATATAAAGCACCAGGACAAAATTTAGATCATACATATGTAAATGTCAAGCACCCCTCTTCTCCCTCTCAGTTTGCTCCATTCTCCTGCCAATACACAGTCAGGCCTTGGTGATCAAAAACTGCTAATGCGTAAAAGACGCCTCTTTGGTCATATGCTAAGCTCCTGAATGGCAGGTGTTTCTGTCAAGTTATGCTGCAGTAACAACACTTAACTCCTGTTCCTTATACCATAGAGCATCTTCACCCCCAAGCTGGGTATCTGCCTAGGCCTACGCATCCTTTGTCATCACTCTTCACTCCATCCAGAGGGTTATCCTACAAGCTGCCATGTTAGAAAAATGTCACCCCACTCCTGAGTAGAACTGATTTCACAGGGATTATGGATGAACATCTAATCCAATTAATTCCTTCCTCAAGAACTGAGGATCTGGAACTGAGAAAAAACACTCATCTGTCTTCAGAACTGCAAAAATGTAAAGTCTAAGAGGTCATGGTAAGAACTGGAGATGACCAGTTTTGGGAAAGAGAAAGAAATGGGGAGAGGAGGTGGATTGAGAGAGGAGGTCATCTTAAGAGTATTCCATCCCTGGTTCCGATTGGACCTGAGGTCCAGTCACATTGTTCTCTTGGCTTCCATGGGCCAGCCTGATACTTTACTTTTCTGAAACTCATTGGATTTCTACCACTTGCTACCAAGAGTCAACACCCAGGTAGGAGATTGACATCTATTAACTTGGTCGTAAAAATTTTTTATGTTGAAATAGTTTTAGATTTACTGCCAACTCATTTCTACTCCACATCATTTCTGCTTTGAATTTGTCCATTTATAAAGTGAGAAGAATGATTTTCTGGAACACATTTTTTTTTTTTTTAAGCAGGATGTAGCAATAATTTCAGACTATCAGAGAAGTTAACATAGGGTTAACTGTTACTTCATTTTTTTAAAAAGACTGTATTTATTTATTTATTTATTTGATAGAGAAAGACACAATGAGAGATGGAACACATGCAAGAGTGGGAGAGTGAGAAGCAGGCTTCCTGCCAAATGTGGGGCTGGATCTCAGGACCCTGGGACCATGACCTGAGCCAAAGGTAGATGCTTTAACGACTGAGCCACCCAGGCGCCCCTTAACTGTTATTTCAAACAGGTTGTAACATATTCACCGGTTTTCACCATCTGAGGGAGGGAGATGTTGTTTTTATTTTTTCTTTAATTGTTAAGTCTTTTTCAAGTTTTAGCAGTGAAAGACATCCTAAACCCAAAGGCTACATATCATTGCAAGATCTATATCCAAATCCAGGTTCCACTATTTGTATTAAGGCCTTATAGACCAGATATTTTCACCTAAGTTCACTGAAACTCTAAAATAACCCTGAAAGAATAGATTGCATTGTCTCCATTTTAGATAAATAAGGAAACTGAAACACCACATTAATAGATTTGCTTGTAATGGATGGTGAAATCAGCATCTGAACTTGGTTCTCTTTGTTCTATGCCACAGCTCTTCCCTCTACAAAGGTGCTACTGGGAATCTATTGGAGATGATGATGGTGGTGACAGTACTCGTAAAAGAACTGCAAACCTTTATAGTTTTGCTATGTACCAGGTATTTTCCTAACTACTTAAAGGAGTAAGTTCATTTATTTTTTAGATAACCTTCTAAATCAAAGCTCTCTATTATCCCCAATTTGAGGAAACCGAGGCTAACAAGGGTTAAGCCACCTGCTGGGATCAAATAGTTTCTTTTGGCCAGGGTTGGGATTTTATACCAGAGCCAGTGGCTTATGGAATCAAGGATCTGCCTTTTTTAGATTCCAGACCCTACTCTCAGCCCTACCCATCTCAGAAATGCTCCACCAAGAATGAAGAAGAAAGAAAAACCTTTCCTCCCCGGCATCCTGTGTCACCATGACAACGAGCCCTAGTCAATTTCCTTACAAGGAAGAGAAAAGCAAAAGTCAAACAGAGCTTCCGTGGGAACATTCTGTGGGCAAACATGGGGCCAGTGTTCTCAGGCCTCTGTGTCCTCTCTTAAATAGGGTGAATCACTCCTGGAGTTAAGAGCTGGGAGGTGGGCCAGGTTCCTAAATAGGTATGGTTAATGGTGCTCTTGGAGAGCCTTTGGGTCACTTTGAAAATTAATCCTTTTTCCTTCAGAATCTGAGCTCATCAATGAGCAGATTAGAAATCAAAGGGCAGAAACAAATGACAATTTCTGGCAGATTTTACAGCACCACAACTTTCTTCTTAGGCTGACATCATCTTGTCTCACCTCTTCTACCCATCCTCTGCCAAGGTCTAGTCTGGTTGAAGACTGCTGAATCCCAAAAGAATGTAGACTCCAGAAAGTCAGGGTCCATGGCAAGCTATTCATCATTGCCTACTCACTGCCTAACACAATACCTGATCCACAGTGGGTACTTCCTAATTAGTGATCAATGAATTGATTAATTGCAGATAAAACAAGCACAGATTGGGTTGGGGGAGAACGTCTTTGTTCCAATATTAGAAAATTCAAAGCAGAATGTTTTGACCTCTTGAGGAGGTGACATTTAAGTTGAGATTTGAATGACAAGGAGTAGCAAGTTATATGACTATGAATAAAGAGAATTTCAGGCAGAAGAAATAGCAGGTGGGAAGGAGCATATTTGAGAAACAGCCAGAAGCATGTATGGCTAGAGAGAAATGAGGGTGGATGGAATGAGAAGACATGAAGTTGAAGAGACATCAAGGGCCAGCTCCCACAGTGACGGTCTGGAAGTGAAATTTTATTCCAAGTGTTATGGGAAGCCACCGAGGCACTTTAAACAAAAAAGAAAGAGAAAAAAATACATGTCATTCACTCAGTGTCCCAAAGCTTGGGATATAACAGGTGCTCAGAAATTGGACAAATGCATATAAAGTGCTTTTTAAACAATGAAGTGTTTCAGAATTGACAGTCACCATCATTTGGAGGAGTATAAGACATTGTCCCCAGTACCATTCTCTTAGATCACAAAGCTATTACAGACTTCTGGGTAATGACAATGGAAATCTAGAGGTACCTGCTTTTTACAGCATTTCCGTTCTGTTAAAATGATTTCAAACCACACCAAAATATACGGTTACAATTGCTACTGGCCAGACTCCAGAAGAATTTCCATTGATCACCTGAAGCCAAACAACCAGATCAGGAAGAAAGAAAAAAAAGGTAATAGATTTTCCCCTTGACCCTGATCTGATATTTGAGACACATTGGGGCTCTGATGGGTAGGAGATATGTTCTGACGAGGTCATGACTACATCATTGACCTTTAAGCCCCCAGCACTGTGTTTCCTATTGTATCTACTTAGAGGCCATGATGGCCAGAATTGTACATGGTGCAGGGAGTAAAGAAGAAGAAAGAACAGTGGCTACTTATTGCCACCTGGGATGCAAGATGTGAGCCCTGGAGTGGGAGGTGTCAGGGAGACAGATGGCGGGTGGGGACTGTGAACCAGGGGTAGTACTCAATGCACTGCTTCTGACAAGGTAAGAGCTACACGCCATATGCAATAGCTCATGCATAAATTTTCACTGCAACATCAGGGGAGCAGAGACTTTTGTTCTGCCCACACTCAAGAGACAGCCACCAGGCTTCAGAAATACAGCTGGTAGGAGGGTACATTAATCAGCCGTCCAGCAAAGGGTCTGAGGACAGAGGCCCAACAGGACCCAAGTGGACAATGAGGGATGCAAAGGAAAATCCACCACACCTATTAGCACATACCAAGCCTACTTAAGCTTCTCTTCACTTTTGAGAAAGTGGAAGAAGAAGAAAAATCCAGCAACCTGGCACCTATGAATGACTTCCTATAATAAAACAAATGGAACATTGCACTCAAAATGCACCAAAAGTGCACACATTTTAGAAAGATTTACTGAAAAAGAAAAGAAAATTTTAAAAAGCATCTGGCATGCTCTCAATAAAACTCAAGGAAACATGAGCTTATTGGGAAATGGCTACATAAAGGGAGGTACATCCATATGGCAGAATATTATTCAGCCATTAAAAACCACGTTTTCAAAGACTAAATAATGACATGGAGAAATGCTTACAATCAAATGCTATATTTTAAAGATGGGACTCAAAAACAATGAACACTAAAGGAAACCCAATCTATGCATGAATGTTCACAGCAGCTTTATTCATAATAGGAGAAAACTGGAAACAACTCAAAGGTCTTTCAGTGGGTAAGTGGTTTCACCAAACTCTGGCCTACCCACACACTAACACATGCAATATCCTGGGTGGATCTCATGGGCATGAGGCATAACCAAATAAATCAATCCCAAAAGGTTATATACTGTATGATTCCATTTAGTATGTAACATTCTTAAAATGACAAAACTATAGAGATGGAAACAGAATAGTGTTTGCCAAGGAACAAAAATGGGGTGCAGAATGTGAGTAGAAGGGGAGAGTATAACAGAGTTCCTTTGTAGTTCCATGAATCTATACATAAGATAATGATGCACAGAACTATGCATAGACACATACACACAAATAAATGCATATAAAAATGCTGAAAACTAAGTAAGATCTCTGTGGAGGAGAGTATTTTACCAGTTTACCAAGAGTATTTCCTGGGGTTGATATTATGCTCAAGTTGTACAAGATGGCACCACTGTGGGAAAGAAGGTTGAAGGGTTAATGGGACTCCATGTGAATCTATGATTATCTCAAAATAAAAATTACGAAAAAAAAGGTATACTGAAGAAATATAAATTCTGAGCAAAGGAAAATACTCCATCATATTAGCAATAGTGTTTTTTTTTTTCCTGGCCATTGGAATAATGGTCCTTTTTGTGTTCTTCTGTGTACTTGTCTGTATTTCTAAATTTTCTGCAGTAAATACAGGTTACTTTTAGAATCTGAAAAGGGACTTATTAATTCAAAGCTTAGTGACTGAAATAAAATAGTTGATCAGTGAAGAATACCATATATCATGCCATGTACGATAGTATTATGAAAGGGAAGTGAGTGAAAGGAGAAGAAAATGTCAAAATGTAGCAACAAAATGCAATCATGCATTGATAACAGTGCAGAAGACTCTAGAAACGAACCAATGATGTGTAAGCACAAACAGAACTTGTTCAGAATGCAGTGTAACAGAACAAAGACATGAAATAGTAAGAGATAGGATGACAGATGTGTAGGACCAAGCATGGAGACTGGCCATACCACTAACTGATGTTTCAAAAAAAGCAATCATGAAAGAACAGGACAAAAGCAATTATCAGAGATAAAATAACACAACACCTTCCAGATTTATGGGTGACCTGACTCTGTAATTCTAATAGACACACAATGACACCATCTAGGGAATAAAATGATGAAGTTTTAGAATTTCAAGGATAATTTTAAAAATCCTACAGGTAGTCATATAGAAAACAAAACAAAGCCACTTAAACACAGTTTACCTAGAAAGATTAAAACATCAGACTGGTCTCAAACTTTTCTTCCACATCATTAAGATCTGAGAGAGAGAGATTATGAGCGAAGACTCTCCTTCAAGTCTCTGAGTCGCTATTAGTGTCCAAGGAAAAGATAAAATCATCCTAATAAGCAACAGCTGGCATTTGATAAAGTCAGCACTCATTAAATTACTAACAAAAGCTCAATGAAACTAGAATAAGATGAAAGTGCCTGAACACAATTTTTAATTGTCTGAAGTCAATGATCAACATCCTATAAGGAAATACTTCCATTAACATTAATAATAAGACAAGGAAGACAAACCTTATTTATTAATGTGCTGCACATTCTGGTCAATCCAGCAGGTCTTGAGAGATAAAAGAGCAACCATAAGAGTCTTTGAACTCTAGGAAACAAACTGAGAGTTGCTGGAGGGGAGGTTGGTGGCAGGAAAGGATAATGGGATGATGGGCATTAAGGAGGGCACGTGATGTAATGAGTACTGGGTGTTATATGCAACTCACCATATTATGCTCCTGAAACTAATAAAAAGAAAAGAAAAAAAAAAGGAATAAAGGGGTAAGAAAACGCATTACTTCTTCTGTAAGATATAATTGCTACTTAGAAAAAAATGAAAATAATAAGCAAGTTCTGAAGGTCATGAATTGCAAAATTAGAATGTCTACATTTTTCCTATATATTTGAAGAAAAAGAACTGGAAAATATAAAGAAGATTTACAGTAGCAATAATTTAAAAAAGAGAGAAAGAGAGAAAACCACAACTAATGGGCAACACACACACACACACACACACACACACACACACACACAATTGTGGCTGGAGGATATATGTGAAGATCTAAAGAGCTCAAAATGCCATTTGCCTGAGTAGAAAAACTTAATATTATTCATATTGATAATTATTAGTTCTTAAACTTCTTTTATGATCCATCTATACATTTAATTCAGTACAAATCAGAATTCTGAAAGGGACTGTTTCAGAACTAATAAAATTATTCCAAAGCTTATCTGAAAATATAAATAGATGAAACTGACCAAGATATTTGGGGAAGAATGAGGTTGATGTAAAGTCAGAGCATCTTATCCTGCTGGATATGAAAATTCTAATAAGATACGACAAGAAATAGCAATCTAAGATAAATAGTGCTAAGAAGTTAAGGATCTATTTGTTATGGAGGAAAAGAAGCTTTCACCTGACAACAGACATGAAAATAAATTCTACCAAATTAAAATATTAAATGCAAATATATTTTTAAAAAACGCTTAAAAGGTGTAGCTATTTATTTTATATCTGAAAAGAAAGAAATTTGTAAGCCATACAAGAATTGCACAACACTCAACAAATTCAGCAACTTACTTAAATACAATCTTAAAGGATAAACAAAGTGAAACAACAAATTAAAAATAGGTCAGATAAATTTGGTATGCTTAGCTTATGAATCCATAAAAATATGAAAATTCGGTAGAAAAATGGTCAACGGGTATGTATGAATAATTGAGAGCAAAAGAAGTTCAAAGGACAAACTGATAAAAAATGATCAGATTGGTTACTACTTAAATAAACAGAAAAAATTAAGTTGCTTTTCCCTTGTCAAAAAGGAGAAGATTTTTATAGGGACACTACTCTATTGTGATGTAGATTCAGTGACCTAGTCAACTGTTTACAATGGTGGTGGCAAGGGAAAGTGAAATGAATTTTGCAGTAAATGAGCTGGAAATCAGTTTTAAAAGGCTTAAAAATATTCAGTCTTCCTGATCCTGTAACTCTTCCAGAAAACTACCTTCGGAAAATACTCATGGATTTGAGTTCTGGGATGTCCAACATAGTCAGCCAGGTGAAAGATACCTAGTAGAGTTTTACTGCTTGGTCACTCTAGGGACAGGGAAGAGACCTGTCTGAAGAAGTCACTGGGCCTGAGAAGTCCTGCCTTCTCTCCTCTACTCTGTTCAGGTGGGACTTGCCTCCCTGCTGAGAGTAGGCCTTCTGGTTTCTTCTGACCTTTGGTAAGAAGGCTGCCCAGGAGGAGATCTGAGATTTGCAGGAACTCTCTGTGACTGCGTGATCAAGCCTGTCAAATTCTAGAGATAGACAGATGATAGATGATAGATAGATAGATAGATAGATAGATAGATAGATAGATAGATATACAGAGATACAGAAATACAGAGATACATACAGAGATAGAGACAGATGACTAGAATGGAATATTATTCAGCTGCAACAAAGAAGGAAATCCTGCCATTTACAACAACAGGGACTGGCTTAGAGGGCATTATACTCAGTGCAGTAAGTCAGGCAGAGGAAAACAATTAACCAAATGATCTCATTGAACGTAAAGAACCTACAAACACCAAACTCCTAAAAACAGAGAACACACTGGTATTTGCTAGGATCTAGGGGATGGGGGAAGTAGGAAGATGTCTGTCAAAATGCACAAACTTCCAGTTACAAGCTGCCTGAGTGTGAGGAGCTAATGTTCAGCACGGTGGCTCTAGTTAACAACACTGCATTGCAGATTTAAAAGTAGCTAAGAGAGTAGATCTTTAGAGTTCTTACAACACACGCACAGAAATGGTAACTAGGCGAGGCATTAGATGTGTGAACCAACCTTATTGTGATCATTTTGCAATACATCCATGTATCAAAGGATTGTGTGGTACACCTTAAACTTACCCAATGTTACTGGTCAATGATATCTCAATAAAGCTGGGAAAATATTCTTGAGTGTGGTGTCTGGGAGTTCTTTGTTGCCCCACCTAAGCCACATCTTCCAAATTAGAAACCATCAGTAGCCAAGGAGACAGCTGCATCCCACCTGCTTCAATTCCCTGTGTGTTTAAACCCCAGTTGGTTTAGGAATTGGGTGGGAACAAGAGGGGTGCTGTCTGTTAACCTCACTCTTAAATTCCCATTCAATGTTTATAAACCATCCATCAAAAAACAGGATGACACGGTCATGGCAAGTGAGAGGACTGATGAACTCCATATTAGTTTCTCCGTAAGACAGAGTATCATACTGACTCTAAACATCACAGGTAAAGAAGAAAATGGGAAGTATTCAAGATGGAACCAGAGAAAGCACGTAACAAAAATAGTGTGCAAATAAACACATCAATAAATCGTGTGACACGTGGTAAGGAAGGACCAGTAGAAAGTACTTTGAAATGCCAGCATTTATGTCTAGGTGCTGAGGCCATGGGTGAGTCTTATTTTCTCCTGTCTAACTCTTTTTATGATACAAATTATCTACAATCTGCTTGAATTGCTTTTATAATCAGACAAAAAAACATGTTATTTTTGAAAAGAACAGAATCTTAGAGGTCACAGTGACTGCATTATTTGCCATCTGCACATCAGGAAGAATAAACTCTGATTTTGGCCCAGAGCACTTTGAACACATGAGTACAAACCCACTAAAGGTTTATTCTGTGACAGTGCAATGTACCTGCTCTGAGTCAGGGCATCTGACAACTCTGAGACCTTGTGTACCCACATGCCAAGAACAATGACTGAAGCAGGACCCCATGCCTGGCTCTGGACTCAGTGTCACATGTGTAACCTTCAGAGTTTCAATTCCCATGTCAAAGGAGTGATACATGGCAGGAAGGCAGTCATGCAAACACACACACACACACACACACACACACACGCAAACACACACATAAGAATATGTAACTACTGGTACCCTAAAAATTCTACAGGACATAGGAGGGTATATGAATTCTTTGGTCATAGATCACAGAAACTGACTTTAACTGAGGGAGAATACGCACTTGCGGGAAGAATGTAGGGTAGGTCCAAGAATCACTAAGAAAGCTGAAAATCTAGGGTCAGAAAGTGAACCTCATAGAAGCTTTGGAACACTACACTGGTTTCTTCTGGAAGCTGCAACAAGTTTGTTCACAGGTAGGCCACTGATTCAGTCAAGACTAAAACCCAGCAAGAGAGCATTGGTGGGGCCATGCATACATCACATAGCCACATAGTTGTTATACAGCATTGTCATGCCTAGGCACTCAATAAATTCTATTTTCTTTCCTTCCTTCTAGTAAACTGTGGTAAGACCAACATGTAAGGCTTCATTGAGATGTACAAGATGGACTTGATAACCTAAAAAGCATGTATTTATGTGCCATTTGGCTGAAAATGACCACAACTAACTGATTCCCTTCCCTGAGATTTCCAACGCCCTTGCCGTCCCAAAGCAGAAAGTGGCCCCATATGGAAAACTTAGGCCAACATTGCTCTTCAAGCTGCTGGGAACATTGCTCCAAGCCAAATCCAAAAATAATCCCATTAGTCACATTTGAAGCGCTAAGCAGAAACAAAAAGAAATCAAAATTAATTTCAGTACCTACAGTGACAGCAGCAATTAAGGTGACAAGATTATGGAAATCATTGCCATCACTGGAGATCTTTGCCTAAGGAGGAAAAATAACCAGTAACACAGCAGGACTGACAACCAGGGACTTTGGTCGTGGTCTGATGAAACTCACCACATATGGGCCACCAGCCCTCAGGTACGTAAGAGGCACTTCTCTAAACAATAATAATGTATTCTGTACCTACTATGCGCCCCAATCCTTAGATGATTACCTCTAGTTTTCCTGTCAGCTCTACAAGAGGTATTATTCTTATCTTACAGACGAAAAAACCAAGTCACAAAAAGTTTCAATAAATCTCCCAGGGCTTACAGAAGGAAAGTAGCAGAAACAAGACTGGAAATGATAATCTCACTACCCTGTCGTTTTAGATAACATTTCAGATAACCAGAAAAGGTCAATCTAATTCCCCAGGCTTCTTGATCTGAGCTCCATCCATGTGCTAGGAATTAGAGAAAGGCAGGTGGATGGAGTTTGAATGTTCTGTGCATTGCCCAATTTTTCCTCTTCCTGCTTTCTGGTTTGTGTCACTGAGAGTGGTTGCTAAAGAACCCTAGTGTGGTTATCCGAAAAAGACCCAAGCACAAGAGAAAGAGCAGCCTGTCCTGAAATCTCAGGGGAGATAAATTGCACCTTGCTGTGCAGAATGACAAAAACAATCATTAACATCAAGTGGGCCTGGCATAAGGGAGTCCAAGCAGCACTGAAAAGCTCTTTGTAACTCTGTCCCTTAGTCCCTTCTCCCGGGAACAGTACCCTTCTGGGTGCTTTATATATCCTTTATTGATCACCTCCATGGAGGCCTTGGGTAACAGAAAAAGCAAACTGGCCAGGACTGCTTTTGTGGGGATAACAATGAGTGGCTGTTCTGGGCTAATCACATTGCTCAGTCCAATTTGTAGCAAATTTTAAGCTTTTAGAGCAAGGAAGCAGGAACAGTTACCAAGAGTCTTCTTGTGTACAGTGGAGGGTAGATAAATGCTAACAATCACAATAATTATGATAGTAACACCACCCACCACTAAAATGTGCTGGGCTTTCCAGTCTTCAGTATCTGCTCAGTGAATGCATTTTGATTTCTGAACAGTAATCCTGTTTTCTGAGGGTCTGGAGAGGAACCCAGAGAAGTCAGAGAGTCAGAACTGGTTTTAGGAACTTGGGGAATTTTTTGATTCATCCTCCTCTGGTGAAATCACTGTGATAGTGCAGGCTTGTTGTCTGTCATAGAGCATACCAAAGTCTGCATTCATTACAGAAAACCTTTTCCCCTGTGTCTGTTTGGTGGGGGGTAGGCATTTAGGCCATCATTCCCAGAGCTATTTTTTGTTTCTGTTCAATGATACTCATGGCAAAAACATCTCCAGACCTTGGCCCACTAGCCAGCTGTTGAACAGTCCAAGTCATCTGGATGTGGATCCAAGTCCCTCTCAGAGACACAAAGGCTTTTGGCAAGAAGAATATGGTAGATTAGTCAGGATTTCCAGAGACTCTGCTAACACTCAGGCAAAACGAGGGGCAAGGGGCGCCTGGGTGGCTCAGTTGGTTAAGCGACTGCCTTCAGCTCAGGTCATGATCCCGGAGACCCGGGATCGAGCCCCGCATCGGGCTCCCTGCTCGGCGGGAAGCCTGCTTCTCCCTCTCTCACTCCTGCTTGTGTTCCCTCTCTGGCTGTGTTTCTCTCTGTCAAATAAATAAATAAAATCTTTAAAAAAAGATGAGGGGCAAATAAGGAGTATTACATCATTAAAGCCATTGTGCCTTAAGTAACTATCAATCCCCTTGGTGAGAGGAAAAATAGAGATTCATGAAGTTCTTTGTTTTTATTCATTTACTCACTTAATGTCTACCTACCGAGCACCTACTCCGTACCAGGCACTGTTCAAGTGTTTAAGGGAAATTCTTGAATAACAACAACAAAGCCCCAAAGATCCCTAATTTGGGGTGATTTATATTCCAAGGTTTGTAGGAGGAGGAGAGGTGCAAAAAACAATAAAGATACTTAGAAGGAGAATTATATAGTGAGATTGGCAGTGACGAGTACAGTGTAGAACAAACAGGAAAGCAAGTGTAGAGAGATAGGGAGTGTGATGAGAAGGAATGAGCTGAAATTTTAAATGGGACGGTCTCACAGAAAAAGTCACTTTGAGCAAAAGAATCCATGGTATTAGGCATGTGGATAGCCAGGTAGAAGGAACAGCCAATAGGAAAATCTTTCGTTGGGAGTGTGCTTGGCTTGATTAAACAAAAACCAAGCGCACCCTGGAGTCAGAGAGCTTGTGAGGGTAGAAAGTGGATCATCTTAGGCCTTGCTGGCCATTTTAAAGATCTGGTACAGAAATCATTGCACACTTAAATTTCAGGCAAGGATTACTCTCTAAAGTTCTGTAAGGTAGGCCCAACCATAATAATAATATTTATTCTCATGACGATGATGGATGATGATGATTCCCATGTCAGAGATGAAAACAATGAGGCTCAGAGAGGAGAAATGACTTTCCCAAGGTCAAGGTCACCCAAGTAGAAAGGAGCAGAGCTAGGATCCTATTAGAATATTGCTAACCTAATGCGATTAAAGGGATTTTCTGCCCCCAGATGTTTTCCCTGTAAAACCTCCAACTGAGTAAAACTTATCCTTCTTTATTTTTCTCCTTTTCATAGCAGTAGGTTCCTCTGGGGCAGTGGTTCTCTAGCAATAGTCACATAAGAATCACCCAAAGCTCTGGTTGACAATGCAAATCTCCCAGTCTCTTCCTGGTTCAGGAAGTCTGAAAGACCCAGGTGATCCCCATACCACAGATGCTAGGAACAAAACCAGTGTTTTGAGAAACCCCACTATTAGTGCCAAAAAACCGCACTGTGAGTGAATTGCCCAGATGTTTCCTTCTGGGCCAGGGAATCATACATAATGAGGGGATACGGCTAGAGGGAGACTGCCAGCCTTGTGCCAAGGTGTCTGAATCACCCCTAACCAGGCTCCAGAACAGCCAACAAGATTTACTCTTATGTGGTTGCAAATATAATTAATTAATGCATGCTTATGGGAGAAATAACTACCATGCATAATTAAAAAAAGACAATTGCTTTAGGTTCCTACTCCTCCGGGGTAAATTTTTTATCCTTCCATCTTATGCTTTTAAATTCTATCTTCCCCCCACCCCTATCTCTCTGTTTCTGTCTTTCTCTCCTAGCCTCTCTGAACCATTTTTTCCTTCTCTATAATATGTTAATAAAAATACCTACCTTACAGGGTTATGTAATGGATACTTAATAAATTATACTACATCTACCATTATTCAACTTTGATTATGTTTATTTTCTTCCACTTGACACTCTATAATGAACATTTTCCATGTGTCATTAATTACTTTTCCAAAACATGACTTTTAATGGCTGCATAATACAACATCATTTAACGAACCACATAATTTACTGAACTATTCTATTACTGAACTTTGAGATGTTTTCTAATATTTTTCTATTAGAAGCAAGACTGAGTGCTTATATCTTCTCCTACTTCTCTGCTTTCTTTAAGATAAATTTCCAGAAAAGAAATAAAAAGGACAAAGAGTATAAATATTTTAAGGCTTTCTATGCATGCTGCCGAATTATTTTTCTGTAGGGTATGCTTCCAATGCCATCACCAGCATTCAGAATTACCTAACATTTAACACTTATGTCATAAATGAATGTGTGTCCGCATAATAATCGGTAAGAGTAGTGAAGAGGAAAGATAAAATCCATGACAGAGTTTAAAAATCATCAAGTCTTTTGGGCATACACAGTACATTAAATTCTAGAAGGGAAGAGACTGAGAAACACTAATCATTTTCTAACCACTGCTCACTTTCAAAGAGACCTTCATCAGAGGAAAACCATAATTTCTCATTGGTAGGTTTCTAATATTAGTCCATAACTTGAAAAACCCTTCCATTCTTCCTGGTCCCTATTGCTAAATTCCAATCATCCTGAAGGGGACTGATAATTGTGGTAATTGCACAAAATGATTGCTACCTGCAGGCAATCACTTCCATTGCCTGCAGAACTGATGAGCAATTCATTATCAAGAATTTAATTGCTGTAAACCTGGGAGGAAAAGAGACTTCTTGTATGATTTTCAGGATTTCATGCATTCAACTTTCCTTGGCTCCAAAGTGGCTTTCGTGAACAGGGATTTAAAATCAGGCTGAGGCAGGAGGGTAATCACACAATGGAAAAGTGCAGTAGAAAGATCTGCATAGCCTGTCTTGAACTCATGATGTTAACTTTTTTTTTTTTAAAGATTTTATTTATTAACTTGACAGACCCAGGCGCCCCGTTAACTTTTTAAATGGGATACTGCATCCATGAGTGGGGTAGAATCTTCTTGGATGACAACAACAGTCCTGGAAGGAAGTCCATACCTGGTCTCCATCGAAATGCAAAAAAAATGCTCGCTTAAAACAGTGGGTAAGGGCTATGATAAGGCAGTATGGATTAATGGTTAGAAATGGATCTCTGGACTTGGACTCCCCAGTCCTTACAGTGGGTGAACTCTTCAAGAGTCCGCATATCCTATACAATTTGCAATGGAAATGATAATGCCAATAGTGCCTGCCTCATGCAGTTGCTGCAAAGATGATCTGAGAATTTCCATGTAAAGCTTCAAGTGTGGGGCCCACATAAATTATTATTAATCCTAAATTATTCTAAAAGTTTCCTTCATTTCCTGTAGGTGGATTTGCCTTTGGACCTCAAGTATTCTCACCACCAAGAACTATTTTTTTTTTTAAATTATTTGATCTCGTCTTATGGACTCCTCACTTTAAGAACTTACATTAAGGAAAGGGGGTGTGCTATTTACTGAAGGTGCTCTATGTATCAGGGACACATGTCATGACATTTCATCCAACTACTTTTTTTTTTAAAGATTTTATTTATTTGACAGAGAGAAACACAGCCAGAGAAGGAACACAGCAGGGGGAGTCAGAGAGGGAGAAGCAGGCTTCCTGCTGAGCAGGGAGCCCGATGTGGGACTCGATCCCGGCTCTCCGGGATCATGACCTAAGCCAAAGGCAGTCACTTAACCAACTGAGCCACCAGGTGCCCCGAACTACTTTTTAAGGTATGTATAAATTTGCCTTTTTTTTTTTCATCTTACCACTGAGTCAGTTGAAATCCTTGTTCTCCATTTATTATCCATGTGATTTACAGTGAAGACCTCTCTTGGCCTCTTTTCTCACCTATAACTGGGCATAGTGATGATCCATCCCTACCTCCCCTTCCTATGATGGTTGGTACATAGTAGGTGCTTAAGAAAAGCTAGTTTTATTTATTTATTTTTAATCAGAGAGAGAGAGAGAGAGCACAAGCAGGGGGAGTGGAAAGCAGAGGGAGAAGCAGGCTCCCGGCTGAGCAAGGAGCCCAATGTGGGAGTCGATTCCAAGAACTTAGGATCATGACCTGAGCCGAAGGCAGCTGCTCAACCAGCTGAGCCACCCAGGTGTCCCACGGGCTCTTATTTTTATTTACTAATTACTTACTAATGGTACAGAAGCTGAGGCTCATTTAGATAAGCTAAGTAGTGTCCCCAGGATCACAAAACTAATTGGTGAGCTGAGATTTGGATCCAAATCTATCTGATTCCAAAGACCGTATTCATTTTACTATATTACAGTGACAAACTAGGCTAGTGTGGTAACCATTCGCTCAGTCTCATAATCTTATCAGGCAGACAAAACTGTAACTGCCAATTAGACTTTCTTAACAGTTCACAACCAGCAGACAAACACAATATGACAAAGTTGTGTTGAAAACATTCCTCTGGGGGTGCCTGGGTGGCTCAGTTGGTTGGGTGACTGCCTTCAGCTCAGGTCATGATCCCAGAGACCCGGGATCGAGCCCCACGTCGGGCTCCCTGCTTGGTGGGAAGCCTGCTTCTCCCTCTCTCACTCCCCTTGCTTGTGTTCCCTCTCTTACTGTGTTTCTCTCTGTCAAATAAATAAAATCTAAAAAAACCAAAAAACAAAAAAACAAACAAACAAAAGAAACATTCCTCTGTTTTCTCACTTGTGCCTTTCTTGCACAGTTGTTGTTGAGGCTTAGAGATCATGATTAAAACATAATATTTGCTTATTAAGTAGTAGTCATTGCTTTTATACTTTATCATTTCAGCCCAGAGAAAGAACAATAAATGACACTTTGGCTACTCTGTGTAATTGATTTTTGAGAAATTTTCTGTTGAGTTCTTATATATGGTTAGGGATTACCATCTTTGCAATCAAGGACCTTTCTCATCTAAGTACTTTAGCATAGAAATTATGTAGTAGAACTTAATACATATTAGAACTATGCCCACAATTTGTGCAGTAGCCACTAGGTGACATCTATCTCTGCCTGAATCGGTTGGTTGGATTTTCTCTAGGCTTGAATACCTACAGGAAACAAAATTTAGCACGCAGTTCACTTTTTGGGCATAACACTACATTAACCGTGTATCCTGGACAAAGATAAAACTTGGGCCTATGTTCGTAAATTGAGAGTAACTACTAATAAGTCAATTAATGACAGCCCAGAGTGTAATTGTACCCTCCCCCCCCAAAAAAAGTCATTTATAAGCTGCAATCAGATCTGTACTTCACTATAAATCTTTTGGGGAAATTCGTCATTGATATGAGGCTCTTCTGCTAAACATGGGGAATTAACACATAACTGTGATAATAAAAACATTATTGCATGCAAAGAAGCAAAAATGTCTAGAATAAATGAAGGAGACCTCAGTTTAAGATCACAAGCTATAGCACAAGGAGAAATAAATATGTATTATTTATTATCTGCCTGCATCCAGCATTTTTCCCATATACTTTTAAATTTAAGCTTCCTGATAGAATCTTTAGCCTGCAGCCTTTCTACCTGAAACAACTAAAAATCTGGGTGAAACAAATGAAGTATCTCTTTAAAGATATTGGACATCAGGCAGTACAAGACAGTGATCCGTAAAAGAAAGGGACCCAATCAGATACAACCCACAAATTATCCCAACCTATTACTGGAGAGCTTTCAAGCCATATTGCAAGGAGGGGAATTCAGGCAAAGTCTAGTACTCTCTCTGAGTTGGGATGGTGTTGGAAATCCAGAGACCAAGGTGACAATTGTCTATAGGGAAGAGTACTGGAGAGCAAGGGATAACAGACAGACAAGCAGACAGAGAAATCTGGAGAAGAAGATTTGGGAGGGCCCAAATCTTAGGCTGAATACTGATCAGCACATAAGCGTAAGAAAAATATCAAATCTAGGGAAAGAACTACCTGAAAATAGATAGAAGGAAGAATCCCTAGAGCGCACAAAGAGTGAGGACAAGTTCCTGCTCCTGTCAATCAGAGTGGAAAACCTCATAATTTGCAGGGCATTGGGTAAAGTACTCAAAAGTACTCTATTGCCTTGTTGGGGGAAAAAATCAGCCCTAGACTGGAGGCTGCTAATTCCCCTTTAAAAATCTGATAGGGAAGCCTCAAAAGGATTAAAATGTTCTCTAGTAACTTAACTGCATCCCAGAACAAAGAAATACCTAACTAGCTAAAATTAAAATGTCTAGTATGAAAATTACCAGGCATTTAAAGAGGCAAGAAAATATGATCCATAAGAAGGAGAATAACAAATTAGTCAAAACAAACCCAGAGATGGCACATACGATAGAAGCAAACAGATAAGGGTATTAAAAGTTATAACGATATCCCATATATGCAAGAATGTAGAAGGACTGAGCATGTAAAGTAGAGACATGAAGGACATATTAAAGACTTAAATTAACCCCTAGAGATGAAAATTACACCATGGAAAATCAATAGAAGATAAGACACTGTAAAAGAAGATTGTAGATTTGAAGACACGTCAATAGAAACCTTCCAAAGTGAAATGCAGGAAGAAGAAAAATAAATAAACAGAGCATTAGTAATCTGTGATCAACCTCAAATGGCTTAATGTATGTGTAATTACAGACCCGAAGAATAGGGGACAGAAAAAATATTTGAAGACATAATGACTAAAACTTTTATAAATGCCATGAACTATAATCCCAGTGATCTAAAAACTCACCCAACCTAAATGCAAGAAACATGAAGAAAACTGCACCAAGATGCAATAATCAAATTGCTTAAAACAAGTGATAAGAGAAAATCATAAACGTACTAGAGAAAAGAGACATATTAAATACAAAGAAATAGAGAAAATTGACAATATTCTCATAAGAAACAATGTAACAAGAAGACAATGAGCAGTATCTTTAAAGTGGGGAGGCGGGGGGGAACCTGTCGACCTAAAATTCTATACCCAGTGAGAATATCTTTAAAAAAGGAAGGTGAAATGAAGAACATTCCAGCCACACAAAATCTACATAATTAATCCAAAAGCAGAATCAGATTGGCATTAGGAGAAATGTTAAAGGGATTCCTTTAGGCAGGAAAAAAAATGACTTCAGACAAAAATTTGGGGCTACATGAAAAAATGAAAAGTCCCAGAAATGGTAACAACACACACACATAAACACATATATTTTTTTCTTATATTTTCAATTTCCTGAACATATAATTGGCTGTTTAAATATAAAAAATAATAATAGTCAGAAAAGCCTGTTTTGTGGGAATTGTTATTCCCATTTTAGAGATGAGAAAACCAAGCCTTATGCAACTGAACACTTACCCAGGCTCACAGGCATGTCTGACAACAAAGGCCTTGCCTCTTTCATGGAAGATGTATATTGCTCTATCTGTGAAACACGTTAATCTTTCTCCCAATTAACAGCAGCACATTCAGAAACTTGGAGAGGCTTAAAAAGTGTTTAGTCCATTGGAATTGATCTAAATGAAATGAGCACTTTCTTACAGGACAGAAGTTTGAAGCCAACGGATTTCAAATCTATCTTGACACAATTTCCTCTTCTCCTTTATTAATGTATAAATAGCACATTTCTAGTGGTTCATTTTATGCCCCCTGACATTGTTCGCTCCTTTCCTTCCTAGAGCAGAACTTCTGTGACTGCATTCCATGAGAGATGAATTCATCTATGAAGTGTGTTCTGTGGTGGACTGTAGTGAGAACAGTAAATTAACTAGGTTTATTTTCTATAGGACACCAGAGAATCTGAACTATGTTAGCATGTATTATCAATCTCTAAGAGGAAAGAAAATATACAGTATTTCCCATACGAATTTTACCTCAGGAAAGTTATTTGTGTGACTCTTTCTAATAGAGCATGACTTAAAGGCTCTCTACTGGCAATCAAGATTTCACACATGATGTATAGAATTGTGTAATCACAAGACTGTACACCTGAAACTAATGTAACACTTTATGTTAACTATACTGGATTAAAATAAAAACTTAGTAAAAAGTAAAATAACAATAAGTACACACGGATTGTACTTGAATAAAAAAATTGTTTTAAAAGATTTCAGGTTGTCAGAGAAGGATACAACTGTTAGGATTTAGGTACTCTTAGCATTTCTGCTGGACTTTGGAAAATGCATGTATGCATCTGAATGAGGTCACTAGGACAAGAGTGCTAGGATCTACTGCTACCTTTACTAGCATTAATAAGTAAATATTGTATTGTAAAATGTGAGGCGTACCCGAAAGAACCTGGTATCACAAGAGACTCCTGGAAACAAAACATTTCTAAATTGGGGGTAGAGGTTATATTTGTTAACTTGCCTCTTTTGTCCTTTCTGCTAACATCCTTATTGATTATTATGGGATGCAAGTTGTTATGGTGATGAGAGGAGGGCTGGGACGGATGGAGATGGAGAAGATGGTACAGAGAAGCTAGCCTGCTGTTTCTCAAATGTTAACGTGCATACTTCTTGAATATTAATGGGCATATGAATCTCTGGGAATCTTGCCAAAAATCAGACTTAGATTTACTAGGTCTGGGGGAGGGTCCAAGACTGTGCATTTCTAAAAGGCACCCAGGTGATGTTGACACTGCTGGTCAGTGGGCCACATTTTGACAATGTCTACCCTGTGCGCATTTGGGGCAATACATGTATTCTTTTGTACTAGGTTTGATGTTAGTGGACCACATGCAGTTGGGTCTCTTGGGATGCTGCAGGCAAGACTGTTTTTCTTATCTGTACAACCCAACCCCCAGAAACAAGAAGATCCTAATAACCAACAAACTGTTTCCAACTAGTAAAACAGCAAAAAAGTCCATACTCTTTACCTTGGCTTTCCAGGCAATCTATAAATTGCCTCCCTACCTGATGTTCTTTTCTACAATTGTGGTCCCTCACAGAATGCACTCTTGAGAGAGGAATTACCTGCTTATTCTTTTCCCTGTGGGGAAAAAGAATTATGTTCTCCATCCTCTTTGATCTTCATCAAAGCTATTCTTTCAGGCGCCTGGGTGGTTCAGTGGGTTAAAGCCTCTGCTTTCGGCTCAGGTCATGATCTTGGGGTCCTGGGATCGAGGCCCCATCGGGCTCTCTGCTCGGCAGGGAGCCTGCTTCCTCCTCTCTCTCTGCCTGCCTGTGATCTCTCTCTCTGTCAAATAAATAAAGAAAAGCTTTAAAAACAAAACAAAACTATTCTTTCTCTCTATTTGCTCTTTGGCACTAAGATGTCCATCCCAGATTTCCCATTCGACAAAACCCAGTTAGTACAGGCTCTACATTCCCTAGCAAGCCTGATAAGTACCCCAACCACAGTGATCTGTGCTCTCCTGCTTTGCATATCTTCGGTACTGATATTAACGTGCTCCTCCTGGAGTGTTCTTGGTGTTGTTAGAACCATGTCCATTACATGATCTTCCCCTGTTATATGTTGAGCTCTTGGAGATAAGAAGCTTTGTCTTATCTATTTTAAAACCCTTATCCCTATAGTATTTAATATAGAAACGTACCATAATGAGCACTTGTTTAATTGTTAATTAGGAATGAAATGTATGAAGCAGCCTCTAGAGAAGAATCTGCCATCTTATTTTGCAAACAAGACATAAGAAACCTTCTGGGAAAAAAATACAAGGCAGCAAATAGAAATAGTTATCATATACGGAGAGATTAGTAAATGCCAGGCACTGTACTACGCATGTTTCACAAATTGTCACTTGCTCCTCACAAAAACTCGATGAGAATAGAAGTTACCTCTGTTTAAAGAAAAGCAAAATGACTTAGGAAGACAACGACTTATCTGAAGTGACTAGTTCTGAAATGTGGATACACATTAAAACTGCCTGGGAAGTTCTCAGAAATACAGGTGCCTGGGTCCCACCCCCAGAAGTTGTGGTCTGGGGTGATGCTTGGGTATCAGAAATTTTAAGCTACTCAGGTAATTACAACATGAAGCCTGCACTGAGAGCCCTGGTTGAAGACATCCAACAAAATGTACAGTTGGGTCTCTGTGACTCCATGGTCTGGGCTTTACCCTTAAGTTTTATTACCTGTTAGCAAAGGTAGGAGTATAGTATAGTATAGTATAGTATAGTATAGTATAGTATAGTATAGTATAGAATAGTATAGTATTTATTTTATTTTATTTTATTTTTTATTTTATTTATTTTTTTAAAGAGGGAAGCATTTTAGAGAAAGATGAGTTAGAGTAGGTGGGCAGAGTTGGAGATGGTAGAGGGATATAATTTTGACCACAGTTTAGATCTTGGGTTGGAATTTAAATTTACAGGGAAAATGCAAGTTCTCAGGGCTTTGAGAGCAGTTTTGGCTTCTGAATTGAATTTAGTCGGCAGGTCCTCAATATTTGATCAAGGCTGTCTAGGTAATCTCTTTTGTTGCAAGCATACAGCAAAAGAGCCCATAAGAAGTAACCACTGTCGTACAATAAATGAAGCACAAAGCCTCTAAGTGACTGAATAACCTATTTTTTTTTTCATTTTCCATCAGTT
This sequence comes from Spilogale gracilis, assembly GCA_004023965.1. Lineage (NCBI taxonomy): Eukaryota > Metazoa > Chordata > Mammalia > Carnivora > Mephitidae > Spilogale > Spilogale gracilis. Next base: position 68,198 of record PITA01002356.1, read on the forward strand.
GCCTGTGACCTATTGTATCTCCTAATTACATGGCATGCTGATCAAAAGTGTTCCAAAATTCTGCACGGAGACATTCCCTCCTGCGGAAGAGATGTCTGGCCCAAGCTAATCCTCAACCCAGATAAACGGCAGAGCTAATGGAGGGTCAAGAAGGGTGTACAGAGCTTTAGCCTGTCCCAGCCATGCAAGGCAAGGAATAAATGTCCGTGGTGTTTGCACAGAGGCAGGAATCCTCACTTTCTCAACAAATGCTAGGGGAGGCAGAATGAAGGTTTAGTAACCACCCTCTAGTTAGAAGCAGAGGGGAATGTATTTGGGGAACTTGCTCCTAAGATTAAAGTCATAATGTTGGAGAAATCCTCTGCAAAGGAGGGGAAGAAGGTGGGAATGCTGGTCCCAGTGACTGGGGACAGAGGAGTAACCTGCCACAAGATGGACAAAAGAGGCATTGCTGGGATGGCTGGGAGGATGATTATAGGGAAGGAGCCGCAGTCATAACCGATTGAATGCAGCCATTCTCTCATTAAGTCAATAAATAAATCTGGGAACACACTCTGTGTGAGGTGCCAAATGTGGTAAATAAAACCTCATAGAGAGAGGGAGTGAAGGAGAAATAAGTCTTACTGGTTAGTGTGTTGAATGGTATCCCCAAATAATCACGTCTCCCCAGAGCCTCAGAATGTTTGGAAAGAGGGTCTTTGCCGATATAATGATTTAAGCTGAGATCATACTGAATTCGGATGGGCTTTAAACCCAATAATTGGTATCTTTATAGGAAAAGAAGAGACACAGAGAAGAACACTGAGTGTGGAGTGCTACGCCTACACGCTAAGGAACACCCAGGGGTGCAGACAACCACCAGAAGCTCCCTCAGAGGTTCCAGAAGGAATAAACCCCGCTGACACCTTCACTTCAGACTTCTGGCCTCCTGAACTGTGAGAGTATAAAGTTCTGTTATTTGAAGCCACGCTGTCCCTTGCTGCCTGGGTTTTGGGCACCCTGCTTGGTAGTGGACACTGTGGAGGCCAGGGACTAGTCAACCTGTGGTCTGGGTTCTCCTAACCCAGATGGGCCCTGTGATAAGGCCATCCCTGCTTCTTCTCAAGATGCTCCCTCCCCTGAGGGCGACCGCTCTCTATCAGCACTGAGGGCTGGTGGCCCACCCTGCAGCATCCTCCCAGAGACCACTATGTCTCTGGAGCAGCGACCCCTGAGGTAAGCTTCCCAGTCATTCTCAGATTTAACATCTGGATCCCTCTGTAATCCAGAAAAAATGCTGGCTTCGTCCAGTCCCTACAAGAGCAAAGGGAGGTTTAAGATGCTGTCTCAAACTCCGACCCTAAGCACAGTGTGCCCAGTGTGTCCCGAAGTAGCTACCCATATTAACATGAACGATATTACATAAATCCCTCTTCTCTCGGACCCCCCCCAACAGGAAGCAGGAAAAAAAAAATCCTCTTCAGCTTTCATCTTTCTTGCTGGTCCTCCCCCCGCCCCCACTCCGTGCACTTTAGCCCAGAGAAGTTGATAAAGATATGTTTAACCACCTGCCTTCACTGAGTTGTGACCTTGTTCCTTCCTGCTCCTCCTGAAACAGCAAGAATGGGCCTTCAGCTTTCTTCCTCTCTTAAAATGATTCTCCCTGTTCTGCACACTTCTCTTTCCCACGGGGGCATCTTTCATCCCTCAAACTCTAAAGCTCTCTTGGAAGAAGAGAGAGGTCCCCACCTGCTATTTAACACACGAAAAGGAAAAAAAAAAAAAAAACTCTTTGAAGTCTTCAAAATATTACCCTTATTAGGGCACCTGGGTAGTGCTGTCAGTTAAACTTCTAACACTTGATTTCAGCTCAGGTCATGATCTCAGGGTCATGAGATCAAGCTCTGCATCGGGCTCTCTGCTGGGCATGGAGTCTCCTTAAGATTTTCTCTCTCCTTCTCCCTCCACCCCTCTCCACCTCTAAAAACTATATTACTCTTATTACATGAGTAAACCAAGATGTAAGTAAAACATGTGATGCATATTAAGAACAAAATAAATGGAGTGTAAGTGGAAGAAAATAATCAAAGATTTCTTAAAATAATCCATTTATGAGCTAGTAAACCCTTAATAATGTTTAAAAAATTATTGTAGGTGAAGCATTAATTGTAGCACTGTTACGGGTAATCCCACTATTAACTGGTAACGGCAGAGACATCAGATGATACAGAAGCATATCCACAACCCAGATGGTGACGGGCATAGGGCTTGACTGCTGTTGATGTCAAGCAGTGTTTCCAAACATGGATGTCTGCCAAAATCCACACCATGTCTTCAAAAGTTGCACCAATTTCCAAGTCTTCCTAAGTTTTACCTTGGTAACCATAACTGTCTTTGTTTCTGTGAGCTACAACATCCACCCACCCACTTACCCCCCCAATGCTGCAGCTTGAGAATCAGTAATGGTGTGTCTCAATCACTCACATGCCATCCAGGCTGAGGAAGGTCCCAAACTCCAGGGCCTTGTGAGCCATGGCAATGGTCGTATCTATGAGTACCGGAAGCACCTGAGAAGCCAGAGTGATGCTGGTGGAAGACAGCAACACTGAGTCAACTTTAAAAAATACCACCCAGGTTCCTTTGACAAGATTAGTATCAGGCATTACCACTTAAAGAGGAACCAGTACCTCTGCCCAACTGTCAACCTCAATAAATTATGGACCCTGATCAGTGAGCAGACATGAATAAATGCTACCAAAAATACGACTGGTGGTGCCCCCATCACTGATGCGGTACAATACAACCACTCCAACGTTCTGGGGAAAAGAAACCTCCTAAAGCCCTCTGTTAACATGGAAGCCAAATTCTTCAGCAGAAGAGCCAACGAAAAGATTAACGGCAAGGGGATGGGTCTCGTGTCCTGGTTTGAAGTCACATGGAGCTCTTCAAATGCTAATAACAGCTTTAAAGAATACAGTGTACGAAGTTGGATGTCATTCAATGTTCTCTGTCACCTCCATCTGGAAAGGGCATCTCTGGACATGCACTGCCCTATAGTTCTCGGCTCTGGCTCTTATGAGCTCCACTGAAGAGAAGAGGGCCTTCTGCTCGCTACTGATGTCTCATCAGTCAAGAGCACTGTTCAGGTTGGGTGTAACCATTCTGCACAAACTGTTTCTTATCTGATAGTTAGGAGCTAGAAATCTCTGGCATCGTCTTGGCTTTTCTCGACCTGGATGCAAGTGTGCTTCCCATCTCCAGCTTCTTCCCCACCTGCCAAGTTGATAAAATCCTCTATCTTCTTCGATATTATTGAAATCTTCTCTTCCACAAAGTTTTCCCTGATCCTTCCTAGGAAAATTAGCCATGTTGTCATTACCGAATCGAATATCCTGTATGTGTTGTCATTACCGAATCGAATATCCTGTATCACATGCATTTCAGATGCCTAGGAGAATCCCCAGAGTTTCCGGTTTAATTAGTCCAGGGCTTGGCATTGGACTGTATTATTTTTTTTATTAGATTGTTTCTGCATGCGCAACCAAGGTTGAGAACTACAATCTTTGTGCCCGGCATAAGGCTTGGTATATTATACTATATGCCATTTAACTTTTCATGCTCCTTATGTTTAATGCCCTTAACCTTTAGCAAATTTCCCCCTACAACTGTTGTGAGGATGAGTCACCAAAATACCATTTCTCCCTGAAAAGCACAACAAACCTTTGAAATGGAAGGCTCCATCTATCAGTGCTCTCCTCCTAGGGCAGCTCATAAAAAACCTTCAAGAAATAACTCTGTCTGAAGGAGGAAGGCTGGCTATTGACTTTATTATATTTGTATGAATCCCACACATGCCCTGGAAGATACTCTATGGCCCTGAAACAGACATCTGAAACAACAAACCCAAGAGAAACTCCCCTAATGTTGGAACTCCCCAGACTCTCTCCTCACCCAGCCTTGGAATCAACTACTCAAAATGTTTTCCGTCAATTCCATATAAGAAGAGGGTATGTTTCTAGAGGGCTACAGGGGCGCTATGTGACATTTCTCTGTTATTTTTTTTTTCTTTCCTGTTTTAACAAGATGGAGATTTCCCATTGTGATGCTCAGATGCAAAGCCAGAAAGAGATTTTGGCATCAGGTAGATGATGGTATGAGCTGGGGGCCTCTTGGGAGATCTTTGGCATATTTCTGAGGTTATACAGAAGGAAAAGAACCTTGAACAGCTTTTATCCTAATGACATGTTCAGAGCTTTCCCCATTGGCCCCTCCCTCAGCCATCTGATCATCTGAAGACAAATTGGAGATGCTCTGCTATTAATGATGTTGACCCCATTTGCTTCCTGGACCATTAATGAGGAGCCTCACTCCCCTTCCTTGTACCTAGCTTGACCTGGAGGCTAGCCATCTTTTTACATGGTGCTGATTTATACATATTCTAATATGCAGGCAAGGGTTGGACTTAATGAAAGCAGACACATTTTTATTCTTCCTTTTATTATTTTGAAAGCTATATTAACTTGGGATAGGCTGACCTTATAAGAGCTGCAGAGAGAGTCCTACCTCCGTGGGGCAAAGCCAGCCCTTGCCTGAAAATGTCTTCCCTAATGCTGATAACCCATTATTCAAAATGTGTTCTTTGATATTGGGGCAGTTAGTGAAGTGCCAGACAACTGTCCATCACCAAACTTCAAGAGTCAGGGTAAAGTCTAAGAAGCAGGGTGTGCTTGATACAATTCATCATCGGGCATATCAGTAGTGAGACAGAGGAGACCAGAGCTGGCATGAATTCAAAGAGGTGGGCATTGAACATTCTTACTGAGAATAGAAGGGACTTGCCATTTAAGGAGGAAAGACTTAAATAGGCAAGAGGTGGTATTAACAATAATTACAGCTTGCATAGGGCAAGCATTTTCTTTGGGTCTGGCACTGTTCTAGGAGTTTGACATGCATTGGCCGATTTGATCCTCCTGAGTGCCAAGAAGAAAGTACTACTATTATTGTCACTCTTATCTTACAGATGGGGAAACTAAGGTTCAGGAAAGTGAGAAATTTGCCTAAAGTCAAACTGTCAAGAAATGGTGATGCTAACATGTGGTCCCCCAAAAGGTTCTGTTGACCATTCTGCTATACTGCCTCATTAACAGGGAATTAGACATGCAGGAGGGTTGGACTCTTAGCATCTGGGGGACAATTTGAAGTCCTGAGTACTGAGAGAGATAAGGCAGAGTGCACCAAATACAAGCCCCACATATTTGCCTCAGGATTCCCTGGTCTCTTGGGCTAGACTCCACCATCAACTTTGACAACAATTTGGTATCCATTTCAAGTATCATTAAGATGGCCATAGGCAACCTGGAGAAGATCCTTGCACAGTAGCCATTCATCTCTGGGCATTGGCAGATGGAAGTCATGCTCCTCAATCTACGAGAGCCCAAAGTAAGCCAGTTTTAAGGCTACTTTTGGTCTTTCAAGTAGGCCTCCACTGGCCAAAACACAATGCTTATCAGGCCAACATTAATTAGCTGGGTGTAGGGTTTCTCAGTCTTAGCACTATTGGCAATTTGGGATAGATAATGCCTCATTGGGGAGCTGTCCTGTGCCTTAAAGGATGTATGGCAGCATCCTGGCCTCTACTAGCTACCCATAGCACCCTCTGCCTCAGCTGGGATGACCAAAAGTATCTCCAGGCACTGCTAAAGGTCTCCTAGAGGACACAGTTACCCTCAGTTGAGAAACACAGTGTACTTTCCCTAGCTTTCATGCGCACCACAATCATCCTATGGGCTTCACATTCTGGGCACTATTTCCAGAGTTTCTGACACAGGGGTTCTAGAATGGGTCTAGGAATTTGCATTTCTAACAAGTTCCAGGTGCTTGCCCAAGAACCACCCTGAGGGAACCACTAAATCAGTCCACTCTATTATATATCAAGAGTCATTTGTGTCACTGATCTTGAAAAGGTACAGTGGAAGTACTGGGGATACCCTGAAAAGCCCTTCCTCGCCTGCTAGAAAAACAAAGACTCTGGCTCAAATATTGACTCTCTGTAGAAGAGTCAGGTAGTGGAAAGAAGCCTGGCATGGATATAAGCCTGTTTTTTAAAAAAAAAACAATTGAATTATTTAAACTCTCAAGGCCCCCAAATTCCTTACCTATAAAATGAAATTCAGAACAAACAACCACCTACTTACTCTGGATTATTTTTGGTGACCTCATGAAGTAAGTGTTCCCCAAACTCTGATCATCCTCAAAACACAATTTCTTACCTATCTACCTTCCACCTGCAATTAATAATTCTCTTTAAATCAACTCACTAAAAGGGGGAGACAAAAACCCTTAATCATCTACTTTATCATATGAAATAGCATCTGTAAAATCACATTTTCCTAATATATGCTAAGAGAACTATTAAAAACCTCCCTGTACTACTTAAAATCATCTTTTATAACTCCCCTGGTTCATGTCATCACACCCTGGGAGCCCTGTGATATTCGTGAGGGAGGTTTATAGGTTGGGAAGTGTACAGATTCAAGATGATGTTATCAATCTGCCTTAGGCAGGGCAGTTGTTGCAATGTCTTGAAAGTGAGCAAATGGTGAGACCATGATGGCCTCCCCTGGTGTCAGTTAATGCAACAAGTGTATGTTCTCCTTCTGTTCTTGAAGTTTGGCTGTGCATCAGGAATGGCCTCTTGAAACTGTTATCCCATCACCTTAGATGGTGTCTAAGTCTTGAGAGCTTTTCCTAATAGGCTGTAATACCATTTCAAAGAGGAGATGGCGAATTACAAGGGCAGAGTAAATTGGAGCCAGTAGGAGTGTACTTGACACTAACAAGATCCATCTGAGTTTCAGTTCTTTCTCTTGTAATCATCAGAAACAGGTCTTGATCCAAAAGAGGCCCATCAGTGGAGTCATTGCAGCAGCTCCTGGACAGGACGTGACTTCAGAGCCTTGCCACTGTCTGCCTGTGGCCAACTATACCTTCCCCGCCTGCCTGTGATCACGAGGCTTGTTGGTCTCGGTGTCTTCTTGGAATAAGCTCAGGTCCTCAGGCAACTGCTTCTTAGGTTAACTCAGTGGCTCTCCCTTTTGCGTGTATTAGACTCATCTTGGAAGCTTTTTGAAAAATGGATGCATGTGCCATACCCCAGACCAACTGACTTAGCATCCCTGGAAGTGGGATCTATGCATCAGGATTTCAAAAGCAAAAGGCGTTGAGATAAATTCTGTGTAAAAAAAAAAAAAAGTTCATATGTGCATCCCTGGTTAAGAACACAGTTTTACATGAAGGAGAAAAAAAAATTCACAAATATTCTGAGTCTCCCTTGTAACCAAAGGACCTCTGCCTTAGAGATAAGCATGCACCAATTTTGGTTCTAAGAATTCCATGCCCTTTTATTCATGTCCTCCTGGGCTCAGATGCTGACTTTTCTCCTTTCCAAATGGCAACTCAATCTGGGTTTCACCTCAAGACTCCAAGAAGGGCATAAATAACACTGGTGGGCGACCTGCTACATTTAGAAGGCATACACTTTAATAGACACCATTCTGTATGCTTTACATGTAATTCACTGGATCTGAATGTGTATATGTTATTATAATATTTCTTGTAAAAGACAATTATTAGGTTGTCTATCCAGCACAACGACAACTTCTTACCCATGAAGTTCCACCATTTTGGTACAACTTTACTCCCAGCCTTTACTCATGGACGAATAGTCTAAGGTTGAATTTAAGACTTAGAGTTATCAAGTAATCCCTTCCCTGAAAGCATACAATCTGGAGGGGGGGTCAAATGAAGAGAGAGAGAGAAGGGGAAAAGAAAGATTTTCTGCATGGATAATTCAGTCACATGTAACCTAGAGTTCCATCTGTGTGTGTGTGTGTGTGTGTGTGTGTGTGTGTGTTAAAGTGAAGAAAACTATTATCCAGTGAACAAGAAGAATGTAGCAAACACTTATATAATCTCATATAATGGAGGGAAAGTCTACAAGGCATTCAAGATCTGATTATTCCCATTTTCTCCTGAGACCCAGGCCTGCTCTTAGGCTCTCTGATACATTATCCTTAAAATTACTTCCTTTGCTTCTGCTAGTTTGAGTGGGTTTCTGTTACTTGCAATCAAAGTAAATTCATATGACTATGCATAGGATATAGAAGAAGGGTGCAAAGAAGTACAGGACTTTGACAGATGCCCCAAAGGAATTTTCAATCCAGGAAGCACAATGGGAAAATGAAAAATTTGGAGTCAGACACAAGTCAGCTCAGATCCTCACTCACCTATGTTATCTTGGTAGTTAGTCTGCCTCTGCAAACCATTTTTTTCACCTCTACAAAGGATACCAATATTGCATGCGGATGTTGTTAAAATGAAATACTAGTATATTGCCTGGCATTTTATTGGTACCTCAACTAACTACAATTCATTTCCTTGTCTTAAGACTAAAAGGGATCTTAAAAGAATAAAGAGCAGAAATTTCTGAGGACTTGCCACCCAAGATGTGAATGTGACCTGGGTTTCATGTGATCACAATCTCCTCACACCTCTCTCCTTACTTACAGGTAAAGGAGAAGAGGAGGCAAGCCACCACAAAACACAAGGAGGCCATTCCCACACTCCGGCCCCATGCATCATGGAGGACATCAGAGCAGCCAATTAAGATGTTTTATCCAAAAAGTTTGCAGTGAAGCAGGTGGAAAGAAGGGGTCACAGAGCTCAGAGAGCAAAAGAAGAGAGAAACTCACTGGGGCATATACTTGGAAAGCGCCTTATTCTAAAATAAAAATTAGAAAAAAACTGGGTCATTGAACTGAAATTCATCAGGATCCTCATTAAAAGTTTGGTCTTTCTTCGTATGAATCCCAAATAATAGAGGAATGTGAGAATGGTATTCAGTTATTTTGAGGTTATAGGAAAAGTTTGGGCTTTGGATTCATTTTTTTTTTTGGCTTTTTAACTCAGATTACAGTAACCTGAATCTCCTGCTTTAACCTCAGCTTACTACGACCCCATTAAATGGAACTAAAATGCCTAATTCACTGTGTTGGATAAAGGAATTCAAGAAGATTCTTGTAAAGTATCTCTATAGTGCCCAGCAAATGGACAGGCTCAATAAAAATTGTCACACATCCTCTCCATACCACATAAATATTTACTATGGCCCTAAAGCACCCATATTTTAGAGTTACACAAAATTGGTTTAAAGTTCCACCTTTTTAAAAAGATTTATTTTATTTATTTGGGGGGTATAGGTGCAGAGGGAGACATTCTTTAAGCAGACTCCTCGCTGAGCATGGAGCCTGATGTGGGGCTTGATCCAATGACCCATGAGATCATGACCTGAGCTGAAACGGAGAGTTGGATGGGTAACCAACTGAGTCACCCAGGTGCCCCCAAGTTCCACTTTTGATTTGAAGACCATGTCAAATCACTTAACCTTTCAGACCCTCAGCTTCTTTTTCTATTCAAAAGGAATAACAATATCTACCTATAGTAGACCCTAATTTTGCCCACTGGATCTACTTCCCTTTCTTTCTTCCTCAGAGAAACATGGTTTTCTTCAGAGACCATGAATCAACCTATGTTGGAGCCTGCCATACCTCTGAGTTTCCCCTTACAGGCAGTAGTAAATGACCTATCCTTAAAGCCAGCTGAAAGTGCAATTTGTTACTTGTATCCAAACGTATCCTAAAGTATGAGAGTTAATTAAGGTATTCCATGTAAATCACTTATCACCGTCAACCCTCACATCTCGATAAGGGCAGAACAAGAGAGTAGCTCCTGATGCCAACATTAGCATTATCATCATTACTAGCTAACAATAACAAAAATAATAGCAAGTATAAAAATAATAGTTCATAATTCCTATGTGCCAGACACTTTTTTAAGTGCTTAAAATATATTTAAATTATTTAATCCTCATGACACCACCATGAGATAGATGTCATAATTATCCCAATGTTGTGGATGGCAAAAATGAGTTTCAGAGAGATTAAGCAATACCCTTAAGGTCACACTGATGGTAGATGATAGAGGCAATATTTCACCCAAGCAGCCAAGCACTGGAGTCCACAATAGAGCAGAGAGGGAGACCACATGGAAATTTGCTGTGACCTCCTGATGTGGCATCCCTTCTTCCTTCCAGCTTTTCATAAGGTCAAGGCAGACGAAGACGGTCCCTGGAGAGAGACCATCATGGAGTCAGCGATGTATGTGTGATCTCAAGTAGTATCACACTGTGACTCAGCTGTCGCCTTGTAAAAAGGGCAGGCAGAAAACCCTACCTTGTAGGATTGCAGAGAGGACCAAGGAGAATGTTTCACGTTCAGTGTATGATTCAGAACCTAAATGAGAGCTATTAGAGACTATCACAGTGTTTGAGCATTTTCCTACCCTCCTCCCATTTACCAGTTGTCTGCTTAGTCTCATTTAATGATGACATGAGAAGACTTAAGGAGACTGTCTGAATGCCAACCAAGTCGGCAGTTATCACTTTAATTGAAATCCCTTTCTCTGCTCTCCCCACTAAGGAGCCTGATGATAATAGCCTAACCGGGTTTCCTTTCATAACTAAGGCCAATTTGACTCATTACCTCCCTGTCAGGACCAAGAGAATGAAAACCAGCTGCCATTACCAACTTTTCCCTGCTCTGAAGAGAATGTAGGAGGGAGGGGAAGTCAAGGGCGAATTCCCTGTACAGGTCATTAACCCTGAGGACAAAGCTCAAGGATTCTCAGCCAAATTCAGCCCGGGAAAAGGCTGAAAATGCCAAGAGTCTTCTGAGTAACCTCAGGTGGGTGACTTCAGAGGAAGTAAGTCAGGTGGCCAGGGCAGAAGAGGTAACAAAACAGAGCACGATGTTCGGATTCATGACTGATACCAAGCCAGAGCACAGGTTCCAGAATCAGGCAGAAGTGGGCTTGAATTCAAGCTGCCCTATCGCCTTGGGCAAGTTGCCTAATCTCACTGAGCCTCAGTTTTCTTGTCAATATAATAGAGCAATACTATACACATATGCTAACCAAAGTATGACTGTCCTCTGAGATTGATGACTTTTCTCTTACACGCCAAAAGATGAGAAAATGTTCTTGCTTCACATGGCTGTTTCCTGGCCATTTGTTCTCCATCCCGCTGCTGAAATTTCAGCTCCTTTGATGTTCACACCAACCCTTTACCACCCACAGACCCTTCATTTCAGCTTTCTGCTGACCTCACAGTTACTCTCATTCAAGGAAGATTCTAGCACCTGTATCACTGTCCTCCTATCCACCATTATTCCTGCTATCCTTCCCTGTGACTCCAGTACGCACTCAAGACACCCATCAGGACTTAGTTTTGCTGGTTCTAGACCACCCTACCTCCATAGATCTGTTCTTCCTCCCCTGAGCCATCTACCCGCTTGGATGAGCCCTAGAATTTGGGAGTGTACCAGATCTAAGATCTCAAACTTCAGGAATATGTTCTCTGAGTACACCTTCTTATCCTTCCAGCTCACACCTCATGGAACCCTCTAATCCAATAATGCTCCACCATCAAGGCCTCTAATCCATGGTCCCCCATCACCACTTCATTAGTATCTCTTTTCCATTCTTACTTTGCTCTTCACACAGTTTATGTGTATGATCAAGTGATAAATGATATCACTCAGGGACACCCTTAACTCTTTTACCTCCTCTGCACTATCTTTTGTTTCCTCAACGAAGCCAGTCCCAGGTTAAACCCAATACTCCACCTCTTCTGTGACTGTAGCCCAACAGCTCAACATGGCTGGAGAAACACACGCCCAACTAACTGACCTCTCTTTACTTTTAAGGCCAAGGTCCTATGACAAAATATTGCTGTGTTTCCCTGAAATTTTGTCTTTCTATTTTTCCAGGGAGATTATTTAACATCTTCTCACCCAACCCTTCAATGCCTCTCCTCCAATCCTTGGAAAATGGAGAACTTTCCCTTCTTCTGCTGACAAGCTAGAAGCATTCTGAAGAACTTCACTGTCCTACCCCCACCACCAAATTTACAAGCATTTGTAACAGACTAATTCTGGCTTTCCTACTGGGCCAAATGGACAAGCCTTTCCTCTGCAAAGACTTGACTGCTTCAATCGCTCTTTCTATCCCCCTGCATCAATTCTCTCCATCTTCAGTTGATGGATCACTGCTATAAGCCTACAGATAAGCTATGGCAACTGTCATTCTTAAGAACACTTCCCTTGACACTACATCTTCCAACTCCCACCTCATTTCTTTCATATTTACAGCAAACTATAAAACATTCCAGGCTTATTCTACCCATATGACTTTTCTCTACACTGTCCCATTTACCAGTGTTGCCAATAACCTCCATGTGGCCAAAATCAAGTCAATCCTCTATCCTTCTCTTTTAAGAATCTCCAGCAATCTTTGAGACACTTGGGCATTCTTCCTTCTCAAAATATTGTCTTCACCTGAATCTAGAGACACTATCCTTTTCTTCCCTAGAAGCTCCTCTGTAGTCTCTTTTGATGAATCCTCCTCCTATCTCAGCCTCTAAAGGCTAAAATGCTCCACGGCTCAGTCATTAAGCTCATCTTTTCCTCTCCTCTCCTCTCATCCCCATCTAACTCTTTCCCTGGATGTTCACATCCATTCTTATTCTTTTATGTCTCATCTGTATGTCAGTAATGCCAGAATTAATACTGCCAGCCAATCTTTCCATAGTACTCTACACTTCACACAACTTTCCAACTGCTGATTCAAAATCTTTGTGTAGGCATCTAATGAGCATATTAAATTCCTTAGGTCTGGCTGGTATCCAAGATCTATAAAGAACTACTCAAACTCAACATCCAAAAAGAAGATGAAAAAACACATCAAAAAATGGGCAAGAGACATTAAGAGGCATTTCTTCATAGAAGATATGCAAATGGCTAACAGACACATGAAAAAATGTTCAGCATCACTAGCTATCATTGAAATTCAAATCAAAACCACACTGAGATACCACCTTACACCAGTCAGAAAGACCAAAATTAACAAGTCAGGAAACAACCAGTGTTGGAGAGGCTGCGGAGAAAGAGGAACCCCCTTACACTGTTGGTGGGAATGCAAGCTGGTGCAGCCGCTTTGGAAAACAGTGTGGAGATTCCTTAAAAAATTAAAAATAGAGCTACCCTATGACCCCGCAATTGCACTACTGGGTATTTACCCCAAAGATACAGATGTAGTGAAAAGAAGGGCTATATGTACCCCAATGTTCATGGCAGCAATGGCCACAATTGCTGAACTGTAGAAACGGCCAAGGTGCCCTTCAACAGATGAATGGATAAAGAAGATGTGGTCCATATATACAATGGAATACTACACCTCCATCAGAAAGGATGAATGTCCAACTTTTGTAGCAACATGGGCTGGATTGGAAGAGATTATGCCGAGTGAAATAAGCCAAGTAGAAAAAGTCAGGTATCACATGGTTTCACTTACTTGTGGTGCATAAGAGGTAATACAGAGGACAGTAGGAGAAGGAAAGGAAATGGGAAGTAGGGTAATTCGGGGAGAGAAACGAAACATGAGAGACTTTGGACACGGAAACAAACTGAGGGACTTGGAGGGCGGGGGTGGGGGGATGGGAGAGCCTGCTGGTGGGTACTGAGGGTACCTATTGCATGGAGCACTGGGTGTGGGGCATGGGCAATGAATCTTGGAACACTGAAAAAATAAAATGAATTTAAAGTCAAATAAATAAATAAACAAACAAACAAACAAACAAACAAATAAATAAATAAATTCCTTAGGTCAAAAGCACAACTTTTGATGTCTCTAAGAAAACCTGCTCCATACCCAAAAATGTATGCTTCATCCAATCACTTATCACTATCATCGTCATAACTCTTACTATAAGGCAGGGGTCAACATCCTTGGGCCAAATCCAGCTCATCATTTGTTTCTGTAAATAAAGTTTTATTGGAAAACAGCTACCCTCATTCATGTGTATATTCTCTATGGCTGTTTTTATGCTCTAATGGCAGAATTGACTGGTTGGAACAGAAACCATTTAGCCCACAAAATCTAAAATTTTTACCATTTGGCCTACTACAAAAAGTTTGCTGACTGCTGGCCTGAGCCACCACTGTTTCATGCCTATGTAGCCACCATGGCCTCCTACTTGGTACCTTTTCTTCCATCATTTTTCTCTTTTTCACCCAGAAGTCAGAATGATGTTTTGTTATGGAGGGGGAGGGTTCTGAGAGAGAAAGAGTGCACAGAAGTGGGTGGGGGGCAGAGGGAGAAAGAGAATCTCAAACATGTTCCATGCCCAGTGCAGAGCCTGAGTGGGGCTCAATCTCATGACCTTAAGATTATGACCTGAGCTGGAGTCAAACGTTGGATGCTTAACCAACTGAGTCACTCAGGCACCCCAGAATAACGTTTTTAGCACACAACTCATACCCTGTCACTTCTGTAATAAAGAGCTCTCAGTGTTCCATCATATTTGTGATAAAAGCCATACTCTTTGTAATGACCTACAATACAATAAATGATCGGGACCCTTCTCTCCAACCTTACTTCCTATAAGTTTCTTTTTTCTCACCAGACTCCAGCCACATAGCTTTAAAAAAAAAAAAAAAAAAAAAAAGTTAAGCATACTCACTTTTCAGGGTCTTTGCATTTGTTTTGCCATCTGCCTAAAGCATTTCTCATCCACATACCCCTAGGGCTGCTTCTTTTCATCAGTCAGGGCTCTGCTCCAATATTACCTCCTCCCATGTAAGAATGTCTTTTCCCATTTGGCAGGGGCTTTGTCTTTCTCATTTACTTCCATGTCTGTAATGCCCAGTACAATGTAGACTCTCGATATATAACTGTTATAGTAGATGAATGAGTGAGTCCTAACAGAGATACGCAAAAGCACAAAACGAGGGCACCTCACCTACCAGAGCAGTGCGGGGTGGTTTTAAAAACCAGATAATCAGGGGACATTGAAGGGAAAATGAGGTTTTCCAAAAAGGGACGCAAACATGTACAAAGACAGGAACCACAGTAGAAGGGGGCACATCTGGGGAACCCACAGTAGCAGGCATGTATACAATATACCATAGGTATAGATACACATATAACTCAGCTGGTGGAAACAGGCATAGATAGGGCAGATGATAAAAGAATGAATATCAAGCTGAGATATTTGTATTTTTTCCTGAGGTCATTAAGAAATATTGAATGTCAAGCTGAGATATTTGTGTTCTTTCCTGAGGTCATTAATATTTTTCATATTTTTTCTGAGGTCATTAAGAAGCTAAGGAAGACTAAATTTAAAAAATGGCATGATCAAAAATGCTAGTGGGGTGTTTTGCTGGCTCATATGGAAAAGCATGCAATTCTTGATCTCAGGGTTGTGAGTTCAAGCCCCATGTTGGATGTAGAGATTCCTCAAAAATAAAAGCCTAAAAAAAGGTGCATATCCAACATTAGTATTAATCTACTCCAAATTCCACATTCTCTGCCTTTTACTATAAAGCTTTTATAAATTGTCCTTCTAGATTTCCAGGATCAAGGGTATTAATCTGGTGTCTGGTTCTAGAGTCAGGCTTAAAAGTTTTTATAATCTCTCATGCATCAATCCCATTTCTGGAATTCCATGGTAAGGTAATGACCTAAAATCCTGGAACTTATATGCACAAAAGTGTTCATCACAGCATTACTTAATAGGGAAAAAAACAGAATAAACTAAATTTTTTACAGAACAAAATTGTTAATAAAAATAAAGTATATCTACCCACTGTAATATTGAGCAGTCATTAAGATAATGTTTTTCTTCAGGGACAGAAAAATATCAGTGGTTACAATGGACTAGGGGTGGGGACAAAGGCTGATTTAAAAGGTTTATGAGGGAATTTGGGGGGGCAATGTGGCTGTTCTGTGCCTTGATTATGGCAGTGGTACACATTTGTCCAAATTCAGAAAACAGTGCACTAAAGGGGGTGAATTTTACCATAAGTTATACCTTAAAAATCATGAAGAACAATTTAAACTTTTATTTTTTATTATTTTGAATGCTGTGAATAAAATATATATGCAAGATGAAATAGTATCAAGTGACAGAGGAACAATGCAGAGGAAACAATACTAGAAGGAACTCCATCAAAATACTAACTACATACAATTTTGGTGGTGGAAGAGCAAATATTTTCTACATTTTTTCCCCTCTTTTCCCTACATCATTCTGATGATGAAACACATACATTTTGCTTTACAATGTTAGATTATGTAAGTTTCTCTAAAGTTTCTTTCAATTGTCTTTGAGTTTAGAGTCCTTCAAACCCCACGCATGGGTTGATAGCGGTGATCTACTGGAGAGAAAAACAGTTGTAAGTACCGCAGACAGCTCCTGGTATTTGCAGGTATGGCTTTCTTAGGCCTTCAGAATGGGACTCAAGGGGCACCTGGGTGGCTCAGTTGGATAAGCGACTGCCTTTGGCTCAGGTCATGATCCCGGAGACCCGGGATGGAGTCCCACATCGGGCTTCCTGCTCAGCAGGAAGCCTGCTTCTCCCTCTCTCAGTCCCCCTGCTTGTGTTCCCTCTCTGGCTGTGTTTCTCTCTGTCAAATAAATAAATAAAATATTAAAAAAAAAAAAAAAAGAATGGGACTCAAAAAACTGCCCCCTCTCATTGGCCCACAACAGTTCCTCAGGTTAGGGGACATAGCTTCTCTCTCAGGAAACTCAGATGTCCTCTGCTAGCAAACACACACCCCCGTCCCCACCTCCCTCTTTAGGCTTTTGTGAACAAACGTGAGACACTCAGAATACTTGGTGACCACAAGAGAAAAATGGTGTTATTATCTAGACAGCTGAAGTAGACAATCTCTTCAAAACCATTTCATAAATCACATCTTAGAACCTGTCAGAAAATACATATTGCAAACAACAATAACCATTGTGTCCTATGGAAAATGGATTTTAAGCTTCCATCTAGTCCATCAGAACTTTTCCCCCAAATGCAATGTGTTTTTGCTACCTCATCTAAATGGTGATGATGGCCTGAAGTGGTAGTGGGGGGACAAAATGAGGACAAGCAGAGAATCCAAGAAACAAAATGCAAAAGCTACAATAAATTATAGATTTTGATAAATTACCCCACACTGTCTAGTTTCAATTACAGAAACACACAGTTTACACAAGTAATTACCAAAGAAATTACCATAGAAGCACATCCATTCACTGAATTATAAGGCATCCATTCTCTCCTCTGATTGCAACTTCAGTTCCAAGGATGGCAATCACAGCTTCACACAAAACTTTAATAACACAATCTTTCTTGGATTAAAAGATGCCATTGGATGTAAAATGTGTACAGGGATGATAAGAAAAGGCTGTTGATTCATACTGAGAAAGAAAATGGAATCAATGAGTTAATTGTAAAACAAGAACTTTGACGGTTAAAGGATGATCACTCAAGGAGCCTGCTGTGAATGTGAGTTCTAATGCTCTCCGAGGAGACCTCTCTTTGATGTAGGTTTGCAAGTCAGGAGAGAGGTTCCATCTAAGCAACCAACACATGCTGTCGATGTTGGGATGTCATGTAACATTAGAGCCGGTGGACCCTTAAGGGTTTTAGCCTACCTTTCAACCTAATGCATATGTCTTTTCCTCAACTCAGTATCCAGTTATAAACACAGAGGCCTACATGTACACACACATTAAACCCATTACAGAAGACACTCTTAATGCCCTCTCTAATTCCCTCAATCTTTCTTTTCATTATTTTCTTAATCATCCTTATTGAAGATGTAATTTATAGATAGTAATATGCACCTATTGAAATGAAGTTTGATGAGTTTGGATATACACATCTGAGTAAACATTATTAAATACATAAATCATTCCAGAAAGTTTCTCCATGACTCTTCCCCATCAATACCTCTCCCACCCAACCCCAGAAGCAATCACTTTCTGTTTTCTATCACTATAGTGTAGCTTTGCTTTCTCTAAATTTGCATGTGAATGAAATCATCCAGGGATGTCCTCTTTCGTGTCTGTCTTTTTTCTGTCAGTAAAATGCCTCTAAGAGTCATTGATATGGTTGCACGTAAGTTGCTTGATCCTTTGTATTGCTGAGGAGGATTCCATTATCGCAGTTTACTTATACATTCTCTGTAGGTGGACACTTGGGTACTTTCCAGTTTGGGTCTTCAGGGACAGCATCTCCTTTCCATTGTTGTTAAGAGCTGAACCACCATCTAATTCAACCACCAGTGACTGAAAGGTGGTACTGCTCAAGAAAGTGAGGATGATTCCTGGAACACCTATCTGTGAATGGATCAGTCATGGAGGAAGGATGATACACTCACAGAATGAAAGATGAGAGGGAAGAATGGAGTTTTCAGGTGGTGGGGTCCCCATAACCTCAAGATGTGACCTTATTTGGAAACAGAGTCCTTTCAGATGTAATAGAGGTGAAGACTGAGATGAGATCATAGTGGATTAGGATGGACCCTAACTTCAAAGAGGGACCTTATAAGAACAATTAAAAAAAAAAAAAAAAAAGGATGTAAAGAAGAGGCCACGTGACCATGTGAAGTCAAAGGCTGCCACAAGCTAAGAAATGCCTGGAGTCACCGGAAGCTGGAAGAGTCAAGGAAGGATCCTTCCCTAGAGCAATCAGAGAGAGCGTGGCCTTGTCAACATCTTGATCTTGGACTTCTAGCCTCCAGAACTATGAAGAATAGATTTATCTTACCTTGACCCACCAACTTTGTGGTCACTTGTTACAGCAACAACAGGAAACTACTACTTGGGGTGACTGCCCAGGAACAACAGATGAACTTTCCCATCCTACCATGTACTCATCACAAAGCACCTACAAGATAGATAACATGATCCCCATTGTATAGGTGGGAGTCTCAGAGAGGGTAAGTGACTCACCTAAGATCACAGAGCTCTGAATTAGCAAAGCAGGAATTTGATCTCAGGCGGTCTTTCCACCACCTCTGAGGCTGAACTGAGATAAAGTCTGGTTGTGGGACTCACAAGGAGTAAGTATGCTTGTCCCTACTCCATGCAGAATGGTCTTCCTTCCCACCCCACCAAAGACAGCAAAATGTACAAGAGTATCAGTCAGGCCTGCAAGGATAAGTTCTTATTTAAATCAAAATAAGGAAGTGAACTCAAAAGGGGGATTTTGCTGGCTAACATAATGAAAACTCAAGGAGCAGTCCAGCTGTAGGTCTGGTGGATCTGAGACTCAAGTGACATCATCAGGACTGTTTCTGTCTCCTTGTCCCACACTTCCCCTGTGTTGGCTTTAGCATCAGGCACGGTCTGCTAAGCAACGGCCCCTAGCGGTAGGGGGTTTGCACCTTATGAGCTTGGTAGTTCCAATGGCTATTTGAGCCTTGGTCTGTCTGATTCCAGAGCTTCTGTCTTTGTCATGTCACTGGAGCTTTCTGACGTCAACATTTTTGCCCATTCATTTATTCTTTAAATATGTATTGACTGCCTACTCTGCACCAGGTGCTTTGCAAGTTGCTGGGAATACAACAGTAAAGAAGACAGGTCAGGGGAGTGCCTGGGTGGCTCAGTTGGTTGAGCGACTGCCTTCGGCTCAGGTCATGATCCCAGAGACCCAGGATCGAGTCCCACATCGGGCTCCCTGCTCAGCAGGAGGCCTACTTCTCCCTCTCTCACTCCCCCTGCTTGTGTTCCCTCTCTGGCTGTGTTTCTCTCTGTCAAATAAATAAAATCTTTAAAAAAAAAAAAAAAGAAGAAGACAGGTCAGCTCTCTGTCATCCATGAAGGCATTATTTCCTAGAGGTTTGTGAGGCAGAGGATCACACAAAAGATAATTAATTATACTGAATACAGTATGCTGTAATGTTAATGTAATAAGTGCTAGAAAGAAAAATAACCTACTTTGCGATATAAGTAAACAGAATAGGGGAGTGTTTATTTCCAGTATGGCAGATGCTTAACCAATGGGATGGCATGAATGTATATTCTTAGAGTCTAACCTCCCATGGGCCAGAGCTCATGAATAGGAAAGGCAGATGAACCCAAGGAGTGCGAACTTGAGAACCTGTGAAGACAAGTCAAGCAGAGTCTGGAAGTAGAGGGACAAAATCCCAGAGGCTGGAACTGCAGGCGGGGGTAGGGGAGAATGGAACAAGAGCCATGAGTCAACAAAGTAGTGATTTGATATAGGAAAGAAGAACTTGTGCAGAGGGTCTGGGTGAAGCACTACACAGCCGGGTTGTTGAAATTTCCTTCATGGGACAGAGTGTGCGGAGAGCGCCATACTCTGAGCTGAAACAGATAATGCCTATAGCTTTCTGAGGCCACTTCCAACCTCAAAGTGCAACAGCATTATGATGGGCAGTAAGTTACAGGAGAAACTCTGAGAAAGACGCCATTGCCAGGAAGTTTCACAGAGTTAGACTTGGGTTGGCCTCAGTAAGAAAGGCTGTGGTTCAAGGAGGAAAGGTAAGAATTGAGAACTAGATTCACATCCCCCGCAATGTGGAAACCAGTTAAGCACTGTGCTCAGTCATTCAGGGTAGAGAAATAAATCAAAGTGGCTCTTACCTTCAAGGCTTTAATATGCCCAGAAGATGTTGAACAATTCCAGAATAATCGGGGCTGAGAAATTGAGGCTCTCATATCAGAGCACTGAGGAGGTTTCATTTTTCTCTTGTAGATAAAGATTGTGCTGGTACTAAATTATAGGGTCTTAAAGTATAAAGTGATCTTTAAGAATAAAATTTTTTGAGCACTTTGTTTTTTTTACAAATGTTGTTTATTTATTTGAGAGAGAGAGAGCATGAACAAGGGGAGGAACAGAGGGGAGAGAGAGAGAGGGAGAGAATATCTCAAGCAGACTCCCCACTGAGTGCAGAGCCCACAATGGGGCTTGATCCCACAACCCATGAGATCATGACTTGAGCTGAGAGCAAGAGTCAGTTGCTCAACTGACTGAGCCATCCAGGTTCCCCTACTGAGCACTTTCTTTATGCTAGACACTGCTAAATATTTTGCAAGGATTAATTCACTTAATCCTCCCAACTGCCTTATTTTAAGGACTATTATTGTACCCATTTTATAGACGTGGATGTTGAGGCTCAGAAAGGTTGAGAGGTTTGCTGAAGATGACACAGCTAGCAAGTGGGGGAGCCCAGATTTGAATACATGCCTAGACCTCCTAGTCCTATCCCATGCTACCTCACGGTGTGGCTCTACTCTCAGAGTCACCCATTTCGAGGCAGTCTATGAGCCCTCCCCTATTGGACAGGGGAGAAAATGAGCATGATGGACCACCAACCACTCTGGGCTTCCTGGTCAAGTCCTAACATCACCCTGACAGGCGTCTGCTAGTTTTTATTATACAAGGCTTGGTTAGAAATTCTTCCCAAATATGCTTCTTTCAAAATCATGGATTTGGCAGAATGATAAACCCTTCCATGTATAGGACCTACAATGGTTTGTGAAGCACGTGTCCATGCCTATGTAATGTGCATTCATGCACGCGTGTCCACCACATAGCCCCACACCAGTGTTTGTCACATGACCAAGCCAGAACACATACGGTTGGAAGATCATATCTGTACTTCTCTGCCTTATTAATAATGCCTACCTCAGGGTTGTATGATGGTTAAACTTTTAGTTAATGGCATGTGTTAAACTTTTAGTAATACTGCAAAGCAATTCCATATATTTGATGATCATGAGAGGTTATGAGAGGTTACTGTGCACCAGGCACTATTCTGAGCTCTCAGATAATTAACAATTATATAATATAGATAATTAACAATTATAATGTTTTTACTATGCTATATCATAATAAACTGAATAGTTATTATTACTAGATAGCAATAAAAATGGGGTATCGACTATGGTAGGAATGTAGGAGTTCAAGCATAAGAAACTACCATATTTTGGATCCTCATCAAAGTTTTATGGATCTCTCCGAGCGAAAGGAAGATGCAGAGAAATGGAGTTGCCTGTCCAAGTCTACATAGGATTCGAATCTAGTTTTGTCTGACCCTAAATTCTAAGCCTGTGTATATGTGTATGTGTGTGCGTGTGTGAGATGTATGTGGTGTGTGTGGTGTGTATCATGTGTACATGACATGCATGTGTGTGACATGCGTGTGTGCCCTGTGTATATGTGTGTTTTATGTGTGTGTGCCATGTGGCATCTGCGTGACTTGTGGGTATGCACATGGGCGTGTGTGTGTGTATCATAAGGCAGATGTGTGTATGGGGTGTATGTGCTATAGGACATGTGTGTGGCATGCAGGATGCATGTTGTGGCTACGCATGTTAGTGTAATATATGTGGGTATCGTGTGTGTATGTGTGTGAGATGTGCGTGCTGTGTGTGTGGCATGTGGCACATGTGTAAATGCATGATATGCATGTGTCGTGTGTGCATGGTACACAGCTTGTGTCCTGCCCTTCCCGCGAGCACGTGAGAACCCCTGCTCTCCCTCTGTAGCCTCTGGAGACTGGAGGACGAGGTCGTGGGCTGTGGTGGTGGGAGCGCAAGCCTGCCTCTGCTGCCCAGCACAGTGTGTTCAGAGCCCTCCTCAGTCTTCCCCACTAGCAAAGCCCACGCCGCCTATTTCACACGCAGGACTGCTGCAGGCTGGGGGGACCAGGGAAGATGAGCAAGACAGTTGAGTTCAGGTCCACGTAAGTAAAAAAATGAGGTGCCCAGAGAGGGGAGTTAGGAGCCTGCAGTTCTGTCCAAGACCCCAACTCTTTCAGGTGGACCACCAAGGTAAGATTCTTGTTCCCGTTTCTTCCGGCCCCCTCCATCCCACTATCCTCAGCCTACAGACACATGGCTTCTCAACACACGAGTCAGATCATAAAACTTCCTGATGCCCCAACAACGAACACAAACCCCTTCCGACAACCTAGGAAGCCCTCCCTCAGAGATCTGCAAACTGCAGCCCGGGGCTCAGGCCCTGCTCAAAGATTTTTTTTTCTGTAAAGCCTGGTTTATTGGCACACAGCCGTTCTAGTCTTCTTACTGCCTGCGGCTGCTTTCCCTATAAAGGTAGACTGGAGCCGACCTAACAGGAGCCAACCAGTCTGCAAACCCCGAACAATTTACCGCATGGCCCTTCGCTGGAAAAGCGGGCCCACCCCTGCCCAACATCCCTGGGCTCTCATGATTGGCTCGCCCCTGCAACTCTCAACTTTTCTTGTCCTCCAGAGCCCCAGGGATGCTGGCCTCCAAAGAGCTCGTCCTCAGTGGGGGGAAATCTCTCTCTCCACCCTCATAGAGTTGAGACTTCATCACCGAGCTCTTACCTCAAGTGCCTCAGAGAGACTCTTCCACTCTTATTTTTGTCACAAAACTTATTATTTGGGGAAATTCCACAGTTATTCCTTTAAGCATTCACTTGACAAATATCTTACTATGTGCCAGGCAACTGATATATACTAGTGGACAAGAGAGAAGGGATTATCGTCTTTTGGGAGCTCACATTCTAGATGGGGAAAACAAAAAGTAAACACATTACACGCACAAATGGGATCATCATATCTAGTGTGAATGGCCACAGAGACAAACAGGGTGGTCTTCTAGAAATGACTGTGGGGGTGTGGAGTATTTCAGACAGAGCCTGGTGAAGGTTTAATACGAGAGCTAAGAGCTGAATGACCAGGACTAAGCTATATCAAGTCTAGTCTATTCCAGGAAGACAGAACAGCAAGTGCAAAGTCCCTGGGGCAGGAGAGAGCTTGGAGAAACAGAAAGAAAGTGTGTCTGGAGCAGAGTTAGCAGGGCTAACTCAAGCACCTGTCCCTCCTCAGGCTTAAGTTCCACAGAGACCTCACCCATCTTGCTCCTGCTGTCTCTCCAACCCCTAGAATCTCTCCTACTGCAGACCTCAGTTTTCTCGCCATGCAGTTAGAATGTTAAACTAGATAATGGTTAAGCGCCTTGCCAACTCAAACCTTTTCTATATAATTTGAATTTTCTGAAATCTCAGTTAAAATCCACGGGTTTCCCCTTCCAGCACCAAAATGTCCCCGGCGTCATTTCTAAAACCATCCAAGTTGCAACTCTTAAACGTGGATCAGCAAACACGCAGCAATGCTGGAGATTTCCAGCACATTCTCTGGGATGTGCAGTTCATCGGAATGCAAATGAAGCAAGATAGATGGGTGAGAATCTAGCCCTTCTGACTCCCGGCCTTTCTGGGAATGTCACATACACAATGAAGCTTTTTAAAATAGCTTCCAACTTACATTTTTAATACACTCTCATTTTTAAAAATATCAGTAAGGAGTCACTGTGAAAGGGGAAGGGGGAACGAACTGACTTTTTTCCCTCTGCGTTTACCAGGCCTTTGTCTCTGTTTCTTTCTCGAGCAGACTAAGTGGGGAGAACACAATCCATCTGGACAAAGATGAAATGCCCTGAAGATCTTTGCTTCTCTTATCTTCCGTCTCTCTCTCTCTCACACACAAGCAAGTACATGCACACACAGGCCCCTAAAAGCACACACAAATATTGCGCACAGCCATCGGTAATAGTCACTAAAATGCACCCAGGCACAAAGTCAGACTTGTGGTCACAGCCTTCAACAGACAAATATTCGCGGGCATGTGTGCTTACATGAATATTCACGTGCGCCCGACACACTTATAGTAAGTCACATAGAAAACGCTTTCATCAACTCACATACTTACACAGAAATGATCTGTGCTTGCACTGGCGAACTCACACACACATGCTCACAGGTGCCTGTATACACTTACACGTGACTTCTGCGACTCGTACATATAAAGACACAAGGCCACACACACAGACGCATCACGTATGTAAGTACTTATAGGCACTCCTTCCGTGTGCCCATCACCCCACCCCACCCCCAGAATGCAGATACACAATCGCTGGGCACAGAAACACACTAAGGGACTTCACTCTGTTTTCCTGAAGGATCAGGTCAGAGACATAAAAGTGGTAAAAGACTGAGGACACCTTTTTGCTTCTGCTTTGTGTTTTTCTCTGCTACAAAATGGAAAATCAATTGTAGTGGAATAAATGAAGCAGTCAGAAAATAAGATGCAGGCTCCTGCGAAACGCGGGGTCTGGAATTCTCCACAAGATCGAGGACAAGGAAGTTAGGCTCTATGGGGAGCAGGATTTGTGCTCTTGAAATTCATGAAATTCTCACCAGAGGGAGTCTTGCAGGATGCTTCTCGCCATCCCGTAAATTAATAGAGCAACAGCCTTACCTTTTGGATTCCTTTTAACTTTTGGAGGAAAAGGGCTTTCACATCTGTGCTCTCTTTTGATTCTTAAGCATTCCCCAAAAAGGTGGGAAGGGCAAGTGCTGCGATGCCATTTAAGAGTTAAGGACTAAAAGACTGTCAATAGCAAGCACACATATGCAGCTACGGGTGTGGCATTGTGTCTTTGCTACCCTAACTCACAGAATCCTTGTAATAACCCCAGAGAGTAAATAAATCATTACTGCCACTCTGCAGTTGAGAAAAGTCCTCACCACAGAGGACTTTTGGAGGTAATACCTTCCTCAAGGTCACAACTTGAAGAGACCAGGATCTGAACCCAGATCCCATGTGGAAAGACACACAGGAGGTGGCAGAGCCTGGACGGTCTTAGAATAATGAGGTTCTCATAAAATCTACCTATGGAAAAACCCACAGCGAATATCATTCTCAACAGGGAAAAACTGACAGCCTTTCCTCTGAGATCAGGAACAAGACAAGAATGCCCACTCTCACCACTACTGTTCAACATAGTGTTAGAAGTCCTAGCAACAGCAATCAGACAACAAAAAGAAATAAAAGGTATTCAAATTGGCAAGGAAGAAGTCAAACTCTCTCTCTTTGTAGATGACATGATACTCTAGGTGGAAAACCCAAAAGACTCTACCCCCAAACTACTAGAACTCATACAATAATTCGGTAATGTAGCAGGATACAAAATCAATGCACAGAAATCAGTGGCATTCTTATACACTAATAATGAAAATATAGAAAGGGAAATCAGAGAATCGATTCCATTTACTATAGCTCCAAAAACCACAAGATACCTAGGAATAAACCTAACCAAAGAAGTTAAGGACCTCTACTCGAGGAACTACAAAACAGTCATGAAAGAAATTGAAGAAGACACAAAAAGATGGAAGAGCATTCCACGCTCATGGATCAGAAGAATAAACATTGTCAAAATGTCTATACTGCCCAGAGCAATCTATACTTTCAGTGCCATTGCTGGGGCGCCTGGGTGGCTCAGTCGTTAAGTGTCTGCCTTCAGCTCAGGTCATGATCCTGGAGTCCCTGGATCAAGTCCCGCATCAGGCTCCCTGCTCTGCGGGAAGCCTGCTTCCCCCTCTCTCACTCCCCTTGCTTGTGTTCCCTCTCTGGCTGTGTTTCTCTATGTCAAATAAATAAAATCATAAAAAAAAAAAAAGGATTCAATGCCATTCGATTCGATCAAAATTCCACCAACATTCTTCAAAGCATTGGAACAAACAATCCTAAAATTTATATGGAACCAAAAAAGACCCTGAATCGCTAAAGAATTGTTGAAGAAGAAAAGCAAAGCTGGAGGTATCGCGTTACCTGACTTCAAGCTTTATTACAAAGCTGTGATCACCAAGACAGTAAGGTACTGGCACAAAAACAGACAAATAGACCAATGGAATAGAGTAGAGAGTCCAGATATGGACCCAAAAATCTATGGACAAATCATATTCGACAAAGCAGGAAAAAATATCCAGTAGAAAAAAAGACAGTCTCTTCAATAAATGGTGCTGGGAAAATTGGACAGCTACGTATAGAAGAATAAAACTAGACAATTCTCTTACACCACACACAAAGGCAAACTCGAAATGGATGAAAGACCTCAACGTGAGGCAGGAATCCATCAAAATCCTGGAAGAGAACATAGGCAGTAACCTCTTTGACATCGGCCAGAGCAACTTCTTTCAAGACACGTCTCCAAAGGCAAAGGAGACAAAAGTGAAAATGAACTTTTGAGACTTCATCAAAATAAAAAGCTTCTCTACAACAAAGGAAACAGTCAACAAAAAAAAAGAGGCAATCCATGGAATAGGAGAAGATACATGCAAATGACACTACAGACAAAGGGCTGATATCCAAGATCTATAAAGAACTACTCAAACTTAACATCCAAAAAGAAGATGAACACATCAAAAAATGGGCAAGAGACATGAAGAGGCACTTCTCCATAGAAGATATACAAATGGCTAACAGACACATGAAGAAATGTTCAACATCCCTAGCTATCAGGGAAATTCAAATCAAAACCACACTGAGATACCACCTTACACCAGTCAGAATGGCCAAAATTAACAAGTCAGGAAACAACAAGTGTTGAGAGGCTGCGGAGAAAGGGGAATCCTCTTACACTGTTGGTGGGAATGCGAGTTGGTGCAGCTGCTTTGTAAAACAGTATGGAGATACCTTTAAAATTTAAAAATAGAGGTACCCTATGACCCTGTAATTGCACTACTGGGTATTTACCACCAAAATACAGAAGAAGTGAAAAGAAGGGCCATATGTACCCCAATATTCTTTGCAGCAATGGCCACAATCGCCAAACTGTGGAAAGAGCCAAGGTGCCCATCAACAGATGAATGGATAAAGAAGATGTGGTACATATATACAATGGAATACTATGCCTCCATCAGAAAGGATGAATATCCAACTTTTGTAGCAACATGGACTGGATTGGAAGAGATTTACTGATTGAAATAAGCCAAGTAGAGAAAGTCAAGTATCAAATGGTTTCACTTACTTGTGGTGCATAGGGGTAATATAGAGGACAGTAGGAGAAGGAAAGTAAATGAGAAGTAGAGTAATTCAGGGAGAGAAATGAAACATGAGAGACTTTGGACACAGAAACAAATTGAGGGACTTGGAGGGAGGGGGTGAGGAGATGGGAGAGCCTGCTGGTGGGTACTGAGGGCACCTATTGCATGGAGCACTGGGTGTGGGGAATGGGGAATGAAGCTTGGAACACTGAAAAAATGAATAAATTTTTAAAAAAAGAATAATGAGGTTCTTCCTAAAAAAAAAAAAAAAAAAAAAAAAAAAAAAAAAGCTTTCTTTTTAAACAGTGTTTTTAATGCTCACAACCAACACGTAGTTCACAATGGCCAATTTCGTTGTCTTTTCCTCTGATCGTTGGCCTCTGTCCTACAGGAACAATTTTCCAGAGGAAGCAGAAGTCACAAAAGCCACAAAAGAAGCAAGAGAGGACTGCATCCAGGCTTTGGCCTATAGTGGGCTTTCCCAGCCTCATATACTACGGATATTTCGAGCCAGGTTAAGTCTTTTTAACTGAGGGCTGTCCCGTGCATGGTGGGGTATTTAGCTGCATCCCTGGGCTCCACACCCCAGATGCCAGTAGCTCCATCCATCAGGGGCAAGAAGCAAAACATCTCCAGATGCGGCCACATGGCTCCTCAGGAACAAACCCATCCCTGGTTGAAATCCACCGGACTCTGTTCTCCCTGAACACCTACAATGAGCTGGGCACTGAAGGATGTACCTTATAGTTCACTTACTCTTCCTAACAACTGTGTCAGGCAGGTTCTGTCAATAGCCCCCTTCTGGAGATGGGACAATGGAAGCAACATGAGGGTAGATTGTAACTAATGAGGGTTACAATTACTCACCTACTAGGTCTTCTACTACCACCTTAAATAACAGAACCTCCAGGAGCACCTGCTTCACACTAGACCGTGAACTTGGCATTATCTATCTGAGGTTTCACTGCAAATTTTGCAGTAGATGTCACTGTCATCTCTATTTTTCAGGTGAGAAAACAGATCCACCCAGTAAGAGGTGCCCTGTGACCAGCAGCCTCGGGGCACACCAGATCTAGGATACCACTGCCTCAACAGAGAGGAGAGATTCCACAGAGACCCTCGAACCAGAATGCACTTGCTCTCGTTCAAACATTTCCTGGCTTGTGAGCTGGCACAGGGATTCCTGACAATCAGAACCACCATTTAAAATGGATAACTGTGCAACTAAATTCTAAAGCAAATGTCTTGTGGCATCATTGTTAAGCCTTAACCATCATTTCCCTCTGAATCATCACCAAATTGTAGCATGGTGCTTTAGTTAGTACCAATTCACTCCCTTATAATTGAGCATATTTTCCTCTCATGGGGGCTGCATGAGATTTTCCAGCTGGGAAGACCCGGAGACCACAGTCTGACCCAGATGATGATCTTCATCTCTTTGTGACACATAATAAATGAGTCAGGGCTGTGAAAGATTAAAAATAGCATCCTATTGAAAGCTAGCTCCATGAGGTCCTCTAAAATGGTGCAAGGTCGAGACTTAGAGTGTTCTAGGGGAACTGGAACATTTCTGGGGAAAAGGAAAAAGAAAAAAAAAAAAAAACTGGCATCCACTCCCCTGTCTGTAGGGGAAACCATAGCTCCTCCACACCCTTGCCTCCAGGGATGGGCTCTGATTGGCTTAAAACAGTCCTCATTCCCCAGGAAGCTGCTCTAATGGGTTTAAGGCATTGGATACACTTTGAGCCAATGAGCTAAGAAATCTATCTGCAAGAGAAAAAAAAAAATCTTCTCTGCCTATCTGTAGGAGGAAATATATTCTTAGTTCCTGCGCCCTGGGACCAGGAAGCACAGGGCTCCTGCAGGCTCTTGGCAGCCAGTTTGAATCACGAGGGGAGTCACTTTTGGAAATGAAGCAGAAAAGAGGAATATGTAAGGCGGGGTGAAAAATACCTATGTAAGTTGGATCAAATCGTGCTTGAAGCCAGAGCTTCCTTTGGGAAGCTCGTTTACCCAGGTCAAGATGTCCCTTTGCTATTAAGGCAACTTGGGATGGATTTTCTATTAACTTCAGCATCAGAGTTCTGGTATCCAATTAGTATTGGCTAAGAATAGGATCTGTCCTTTTGCATCTGTAGTTATAGGAGAAATGTGGGAATAAAATAAGACCTGACCTTGAAAATCAAACCTATGCCAGAAACTTTGCATGTGCTCGTGCACTAGTCCCTCAGACAACCCTGGATGATTAAATATGCTCATTGCTATTTTAGAGATAAGAAAACTAAGGCTTGAGAGACCAAGAGGCCTGCTAAGTAAGTAGCAGAATTGGGACTTGAATCCCAATGTGATCACTTCTAAAAGAGCTTGCTGTTGTTTTTGTTTTTTTGGGTTTTTTTTGTTTTTTTTTTTAAGATTTTATTTATTTGACAGAGAGAAACACAGCCAGAGAGGGAACGCAAGCAGGGAGAGTGAGAGAGGGAGAAGCAGGCTTCCTGCCGAGCAGGGAGCCCGATGTGGGACTCGATCCCGGGTCTCCGGGATCATGACCTGAGCCGAAGGCAGTCGCCCAACCAACTGAGCCACCCAGGTGCCCCGAGCTTGCTGTTTTTATTAAACCACCTTGCCCAATGCAGATTCCATACACAATGACATGCTCATTCACAAGAAATTTAAATAACTACAGAATGGAGCTGGGACCCAAAGGCTCCCTAACTTGAAAGCATTGTGTCCTCCTGCTTCTGGAAATCTGCTTTTGGGGACTTCTTCAGCTCATGGTACAACTATTCCAAGCAAACTCTTTAAGTGGGATTTCTAACTGGTGAACCCAGCTGGTAAAGGAGCTTGTGACCCTGACCTTAACATGGTCCCATGACTGTGATCTCTGTGGACATTGCTAAAAATGAGGGGTTACAGACACTGGCTCCAAATTCTAGGCACCCTCCTCCCAGCCCTCCCACCTCTGACTCACCAACTCCTACAGATGCACTGATCCGGAGCAGGAAGAATGTATTAAGTAAGTATGTATTCTCCAGATGCTTCTAGAAAATTAATATTGTCCTCTCATTCCATTCCATAGCTGAGCCAATGAGCAAATGAATCAGCTACGTGAGCATGCAAATGATCCGCAGCTTGTTAGTTCCTTCAAGTACTCTATGTATCATAAATTGATGAAAAAAATAAATAGCAATAAAATCTCTTTGACACTGGAGCTCTCTAATTTATTGCCTTAATGCCCCAGGCTGAACTTCAGAGGAGACCTAGAGAGTATCAAGGTTAAGCAGACATGAGCAGAGAAGGAGAGTCACTGAAGGTTTCTGGCTCCCCCCTCCAAATATTCCCAATTCCCCAAACCCAAAGTTACTGCTCCCAGAATGCTTCCAAAAATTCCAGTTCCAAGAAATGAGGTTTTTCATACTCAGTATTAACTGTGATGGTCAATAAAAGGAAATTTAAATTTTTTAAAAAGATTTTAATATTTATTTGACAGAGAGAAACACAGCTAGAGAGGGAACACAAGCAGGGGGAGTGAGAGAGGGAGAAGCAGCCTCCCACCGAGCAGGGAGTCCGATGGGGGCTTGATCCTGGGATTTCATGATCATGACCTGAGCCGAAGGCAGACGCTTAAGGACTGAGCCACCCAGGCGCCCTGGAAATTTAACTTTTTAAGCAGGTTTAAAAAGCCACTCAGACTGTACCCATCCTGTGCATGGTCATTCATTCATTCATTCATTCATTCATTCATCGGTGTTTACTGAGAACTGACTATATGCCAAGTACGCCCCTAGGCACAGAGATAAACCGTTACCTTTGCAGCCATGTAGTAATTCAGAGTATACACGGTACTTCATATGACATCATGGGAACCACCATGACCCAGGGAGGCTGTGGTCTCTGGTTAAGAACGTGTGCTGTGAGGTTAGATGATAGGAGTACAAAATACAGCTTCACCACTTATTACACGTTATTAGACAAGTAACTTGGGTTTCTCTGAGCCTTGATTCTACAACTACTGAACAGGGCTAATAAAAATCATAGGGCTGTAATGAGGATTAAATGAACCAACAATCCATATATAGTGTTAGCATAGTGCTTGGTCATAATGAGCACTTAATAAATGTTAGCTATGACTATCTCTAGAATAGTCTACCTGTGCAAACCTTCTATCACAGACCCGAACCCTAGAATGGCCTTAGAAACTATTCATCTTGCCCCCCGCCCCACTGTGGAGGGAGGCCTCTTCTATTGTACCTAAGATGGTACAAACATGGTCAGAACCTTCCCAAAAACCTGCTAGGGGGAAGAAAATTCACCTAAACCCCAAGAAGGTTTGGTCGCTCTTTAAGTGCTAGGAATGCAAATAAACCATTATTGAATAAAGAGGAAGTCAAACTGGCTTGAAAATGAGCATGAAAGAGAACGCATTAACTTATACAACAGGCATTTCAGGCAAACGGGAGGTCTGAGAATGAGATGGACTGCCTGGGGAGGTAGTGAGTTCCCCACCCACAGAGATCATCAAGAAAACACATGGTAGTTATTTGTTTTAATGTACCATAAGGGGAGTGTTGGACCAGCTGAGCTTTATGGCTGCCCGCTACACTGATATTGCGTTGTTCTCTTCCTAAGATCCCTGTCCCCAGTGTTACTCAGGTGGAAGAGGAGGAGTACGTTGTATTTAGAGGTAGGATAACTTTCTACCTCTCAACCCAGATAGTTTTACTATTTCTTATTTTACTGATGGTGAAACTGAGGCACGGAGAGGTTAAGTCACTTGCCCAAGGTCATGCAACTGAGGTTGGCGTTTGAGCACTATTTGACTCCACAATCTATGCTCTTAACCAGTGCACCATTCTGCTTCTCATTTAATTGATTAATGCATGTACTGGCTCCGTGCATTATCCTCGGCACCTAGAACAACGCCTAGCGCAAGGCAGGCATTCGTGAATACTGAATGAATGAATGAACAGGGGACATGTTCAACAGATGTTAGTTCTCTCTTCCTCTCCCCTGCTGCCCCTAAGGAGCTGGTGAAAGTTGAATTCAGGTCTCTTGCCTTCCCCTTGAATCTTAGATTTTGTACAAATTTGTCCAGAATTATATATAATCCGGGATCAGCCATAAAGACGAATTCAGTTAATCAGACCAAAAATACAATTTCTGTATCACAACACAATAGATTTGTCTAGAAAAGATATTTGGCTGAAAACTCAACTGAACCCAATGCTCCTGAGGCCACTGAGAAGAAGCACAGCCTGGTGAGTAACAGGATGGTTGAGTGCTGAAATTAAACGACAATTGGAAGATACTGGTGGCAAAGCTGCCTCCTAACAAGATTAATCTGGGGGCAAGGAGAGGGTGGTTATTAATGGGTCCGGAAGCGACTCCAGGTCCTCTTCCCCTGATGAGAGCAGAATCACAGATTATTTATAGCTGCTTCTCAGGAGGAACATGGCACAGGGCACCCGAGGAGAGAGCCATGCCAAGGTGTGCTAATGAAACTTTGAGGATAATTTACTGCTCAAGTTCAAGGACTTCTGCAGTAAGAAAGAACCTCTCAAACTCCCAGCAACCCCTGCTCAGTTAGGAGGCTGACGGTGATGGTGCAGGTCTGTGGTTGAAGATCCACCATCAGCTCTCACCAAATGACTGAAAACAGCCTCCTTACTCATCCCTTCTTGTTGTCCCGTTTCAGTCTGTTCTCAACTCTGTGGTCAGAGGGACCCCATTAAAACTAACTCAGATCAGACCCCTCCTCAGGCATCAAAATGAAGCCAAAAGTCCACACATCAGCCCACGAAGCCCCACCATCTGGCCTCCACTATTTCTTCAACCTTATCACCTCCCACTGCCACCAGCTCACTCCCCTCCGGCTGCACCAGTTTCCTCCAACTGCTCCTCCAACACACACACACCCCCCTTGCAGAGTTCTCCGAGTTCCATGCCACTGCCTGGAAAATACGGACTCTCTTTCCTCCTTCCCTGGTCTGTTTTTCTCTGTTACTCCCACCAGTCTGACATAGTATCCAGTTGCTTCTTATTATTTCGGGTAGTTATGTCCCAAGAAGTTGCAGTGCTCTCTGAATTAGCAAACACAAGCAATTATGGGATTAGGTTCCTGCAAGCCTCTAGTCACACCTTTTGGGGGAACCCATAACACATCCCCTTGTTTCCTGTGTTTCTCTTTAAAGGCCTACCTGAATGAGACTTATCCAACACAGGTATTTTGCCTGTAAGGCACATCACAACCTTCTTGCACGTAGGAACAAGAGACAACACTTCTGAACTACAGTTGGGGGCTGTTCTAAACAGCGAGATCACCAACAAAAAGCACGAAAATGTGAAAACCGTGGCATTACACGGACTGCTAAGAAAACATTTGTTGACAGTGTGAGAGCTAAGCAAGAAGGCAGAACACTGCCTTGCTGGATCTCAGCTGGGAATTGTGTGCATCCAGTGACCAATCTGTCACGACTATGCACATGTTAGCTAGCGACCATCGCAAGTGCCAAGGGTATCGATTGGGGAGTTACAAATAAATTTTAGCAAGTAGGCAAAATCAGAAATACAGAATCCATGAAAAATGAGGACTAACTATGTATCTTACTTAGGTATTTACTTATTGACTGCCTTCCCCACCCAAATGTAAGCTGCAAGAGAGCAAGGACTTTTCTCTGCTTTGCTCACTGCTGTGTGTCAGCACCTAGAACACAGTACGCTCTCAACAAATATTGGCTGGGTAAGAAAGTCTGAAGCTCTTTATATTTTGACCAGACACAATAACAAGTCTATTTGTGCGCTGAAGGTGGCATGCTAATTTACTGGGAAGGATTTTAAATAATTGTCAACAAATGGCCTCACATCATAGATGAGAAGCAAAAGCTCAGGGCCGGGCATGGCCAGCCTAAGGTCACAAAACAAATTGGGGGCAAAGAGAGCATGTATTTTTTAAGCCATGGTTCAGGATTCCATCTGTTTCACAATACTGCTACCATCTTGTAGATGAGATCTTTGCTATTATGGGGATGTCCCAGAGCATCTGGCCCTGTGCTTGGAACAGAGCGGGTGTTCAATAAATGCTGACAAGGTGGATTATTAAGAAAGCGGGACAGTATTCCCAGAAGATCAAAATGCAGCATGTACCTTCAGCTAAAGTTAATCACACTAACTGGAACTGACTTGATTTTAAGCACATAGCTCTCACTACAAAAAGTTCGTGGCGAGGAAAGAGGAGCTCTGAGTATGAGTCAAGACTCTGTGTTCCAAGTAAAGGAAAATTAACCTCAAACTGGCTTTAAAATGAGCATGACAGAAAATGTATGGACTTGTGTAACAGAAGTCCAGACTTAGGGTGCGTTTTCAATAAGGGTTGCTCCAAAGATTGAAACTATCATCATTTTTGCAGTTTTCTTTAGTTTTCCAGCTTCATTTCTCTGCCATTCTTAGTTGTGGCTTCAGGACAGGTTCCCTCACAGTAGCAAAATGGCCGCAAGAGTCCCAGACTTCGGTAGCATCTATCCAACACAGCATCCAGGAGAAAAGAAATTGTGGTCCAGCGTTTCCAGCCAAAGACCAGCTCTTTACTCTGACTGGATCACCATAGGTCACATGGCCAACCGTGAACCAATCACCATGGTCAGTATGATGGACACTGCTGATTGGCTGGGTTAGGTCACATGCTCTAGCCGTAGCGTCAAGTTTCGTGTCAGTTTGTTCAGCATCTGAACAATCTGCATAATTCTCGGCTGGTGGAAACACGGAAGGAGGATTGGTTACAAGGAAAGCAATAGCTTTCCACACATTGTAACACATATATGAGGCCACACTTCCTCAGGGGACTCCCAAAAGTAAGAATAGAGATTTCAGAAATTGCTTTTTTTGAAGTTCATTGATGCACAAATATTGTTCCCAATCCCAGTAGATTCTTGAGTTATGGAGATGAAAGACACCCCGATCCACCCACTCCCCCAGAGAAGCTCATAGTCTAGGGATGAACCAAAGAAACACACCAATAATTACATACAGCCTGCTAAGTTCAATGATAAAGATAAATGCAAGATATTGTGGAATCAGAGGAGAGGCCTCACATGCAGGCCAAAGAGAGCTCAAACTGAGCCAGACATCCAGAGAGGGCCAGGAGTCACCCAGGCAGACTTTACTCGAAGAATCAGGGTTGAAAAGCTATTCCAATAAGAGAGAATGGTGTGTGCAGACACAGGGTGGAGAGAACATGTGCAAAGAATCACTAATAATTCACAATCACAACAGCTGATCATAAGCTAGAAGGAAGAAGGGGAGAGGGACCTAGAGAGATGACAGGGCAGCTCAGTCCCTGAACAAAAGCATTGTTTCCATTATTTATGTCTCTTACCATCTTTTTGGATATCCATTCTTAGTTATTTCCCCATAGGAGGGTCAGAAATTTGCAATGTCAAATGAACTCTTTGGAAGTTATTGGTCCCAAAATATCAGAAGAGCTTGGCTCATCCAAATGAATGTCTTTGAGAGAATCAGCAGCCTCCCCGCACCAGTCACTACATTCCTTACATAACTCGCGAGGGCTCCAAAGAGGAAGATTTGGCTTCACACCCTTGCAATACACCAGGGTCCCCAAGACTTTGCTCACCCTGATGCTCAACAGTTGCTCCACTGTGAAACATTCCAAGTAACAAAGCAAACTGTGGACAGGAACCACTCCTTGTTCTATCAACAGCTATCAGGACGGAGAAGGTTTGCAGCAGAATCCCATCTGATAGTTTGGCATGAGTTTTGTACTGAAGAAGATCCTTCAGGACACCATTCAAACAGGAGCAAAACAGCAGTGGTCAAAGGTGGGAAGCTGGGGCGTGGCAGGAAGGTCCCTAGAAGAAGTGCTGGCTCCCTGAGTCTGTGCCAAGAAGGTCAAGGCAGGGGCCTGAGTAGTCTTAAATGCCAAGTGACGAGCAAAGGAAATCACTTAGCACAAGCTCTGAAATGCAGTGGATGCTAAGTATGTTAAACTATACATCAGACCGTGACAGGGGAAAAGAAGGGCCAGGTCTGATGCTCTATTGCTTGCAATTCATATTAGCTTAAGGAAAGGAAAAGAAAAAGAAATAAAGGAAAAGACAGGTGTATTGGCTGTGTGACTAGCAAGCTGAAGGCAGACCTAGTTTCAGGAAGGATTAAATATCAAGCGACGTCACGAAGCTGTGAGAACTCTATCTCTCCATCTTTTGGCTTGCTTCCCCACAGATGGTGGCCTCATCTTCACCTCCCCAATCACTGACCACGATTCTTTCAGCTTTGTGACATGCACGGGAGAGTCCTTTTCCTCCAGCACCAAATCAAGAATTGCAGAGGAAGGTCTTCCATTGACCTGGCTTAGGGAGGACATCAGCCCCTGGGGCAGATGTTATAAACTAGAGGGGAAGACCCATGCCTGGCCAGCCTTGGGGTGCACGTGCACCCTAATGGTACAGTTACCAGCTTTAGAAAACCAAAAAAACCCAGTAAGTATGGACTAAAAAATCATTCACTATTAATCTGAAATTCAAATTGAACCGGATGTCTTCTCTTCCGGCGGGCAACCCTGTTATAGAGGCAGAACGACCACTCTGTGATTAGAAACTCCCCTGCATCACCTGCTCCAGAGGAGGGCAGAAAAATCCACAGACTGTTGCATGGACAAAAACAAAACTGCCTTACAGCTCCGTTTCTCATTAACTGAGGAAGATACTCATCAAGGTACATGAGAATGCCACAGCTGATAGAAAAAAACAAAGAAAGAGACTGTAAACCTGTGTTTCTTAAAATGCACTCCATGAAACCCATGCTCAGTGGGATGTTAATAGTTCTTACCTATACAAGGACTTCTGTGGCCAAACAGAAGCCCAATTAATTGGGTTTCTCTGCTGTAGGACTCTCACTGCAGTATTATGTCGGTTTCCATTTCGAATTTCCCAGGAGGGAAAGGGTGAATGTGGTTTTCCTCAAACGCAGGGCCATGGAAGCCTTTTAGAGCAGAATAGCTCCTGGGGCTTGCATTTGCGGAAATCACAAAGTCCAGAGGGGCATTCTGCTAGCAATACTGACAACAGGATGGATACCATAAGCTCCATCATCTGGATTAAAACAGGGAATCCCCAAAGAATGAAATAAGAGGAAATACTGATTCCACGTCACTATTTCCAGCTAAAACCAGGAGGCAGGAACTACACATGCACCCCCCCCCCCATAAATGTGTCTATCCCTCAAACGTGTCAGCACAGTGTCCTGAGCTAGCCAGGTCAAGATCTGACCCCCCTCAACTGCTTTCCTGTTGACTCCTTGCTTAATGCACCTGCTCATGAATTATAACTCCCAGCATGCAATACAACAGGAAGTGTAGGGACAGGAACACACGGTTCCAATTTCCACAAGGTTTAGTCATCTTGTTATACCTTAGTCCACCTTTATCATCCCAAGGACACAGAAACTGGAAACTAAAGAGAACTTTAAATGAGAAATAGAAGAATGGAATCACATCTCCACCCCTAGGTACAGGCCAGCAACACTGCTACTATCCTTCCATCCATTCTTAGTTATTTCCCCACAACACCCCTATATCTTACCTCTAAAAGGAGTTCTGTGGCCAAACACATTTAAGTTTTCTCAGGGCCACTTAACAGATGGAGAAACTGAGCTCAGACACAATAGTATGACTGCGCTATACTCCTTGAAAAGGCTTTTGGAAGAAGAGACATTATCCCCCTACACTGCTGTTATTTTATATTTCATAGGTATGCAGAGCTCCACTTCCGCAAGATATTCTTTGCTTCTTATGTGAATGCTTGTCAACCTCTGCCCCTCCACCAAATTCTTACAATGAGCACCATCCAGGAAGCGCAGTTCCCTTTGTGTGCCCCCATAATCCTCTGTATTATGTTTGATCTCAATATCCCATTGAAAACTGGATATTGGTAGTTGCCTGCTATGATGATGAACCATTTATGTCTCAACTTGAAAAGGCATTTAAGACATCTATTTTCATGAGTAATTATAGATAATTGCTATGGTGGAGGGCATATATCTGTATCTACAGCACAGTAAAGGTCTCTGAGAGCTGGAACAATTTTCTGATACCTTACCATGATCAAAGAATGATGTTAGCCCTGAGAAGCATTTACGGGAAACTGGGCTTGGTAGCTTACAAGGGAAAAAAGTAAATTATATTCTAGAATCTTCTGCTGACACATCCTAGCCATGACTATTTTTTTTTAAATGCGTTTAATGTTTTTGTTCAGAGTCTACTCATTCATTCATTCTAGGAACACTTGCTAAATGACTCCTATGGATCAGGTCCTTGTTAATGCTGGAGATGCAGTGACTCCTCTAGAGGTAAGGTACTGAATATTCAAAACTGAATTATAGTTCTGAAGCTGTAATTAGACAGTATGAATCCATTCTTCTAAAGGAATGTTCCTGATCTTTGGGCCCATAATTCTACACGTAAGGAGTTTTCTTTTTTAAAAAAGAAGATTTTATTTATTTATTTGACAGAGAGAAACACAGTGAGAGAGGGAGAAACAGGCTTCCTGTGGAGCAGGGAGCCCTATGTGGGGCTCAATCCCAGGACTCCAGGATCATGACCTGAGCCGAAGGCAGATGCTTAATGACTGAGCCACCCAGGCACCCCTGTAAGAAGTTTTCTTAAAGGAATTGTATTCAGTTAAGAAGCCAGCTAAATATTTATCAAGTAGGGGTGCCTGGGTGGCTCAGTCGGTTAAGTGTCTGATTCTTGATTTCATCTTAGGTCATGATCTCAGGGTTGTGAGATCAAGCCCTGTGATGGGCTCCACATGGGCATGGAGCCTGCTTAACAGTCTTTCTCTCCAAAAAAAAAAGGGGGGAGGGGAGAAGAAAAGGTAAATGAATCATAAGCAGCAGTCATTAAGAAATAGAAAGCAAGAGGGGCACCTGACCAGCTCAATCATTGGAGCCTGCAACTCTTAATCTTGGCGTTGGGAGTCTGAACCCCATGTGGGATATAGAGATTACCTAAGAATAAAATCTTTAAAAATAAAGAGAAAAAAAGGAAGGAAAGAAGGAAGGAAGGAAGGAAGGAAGGAAGGAAGGAAGGAAGGAAGGAAGGAATGGAGGAAGGAAGGAAGGAAGGAAGGAGAAAAGACATATTAGACAAAGATACGCTATGGGGAAGTGATGTATTAAGGGAAAATGTGGCTATGAAACAACTCTAATCTTGTAAAATAAAAAAGACCAGAAGAATGTGAGCTAAAAATTAGAACTACCATACCATCCAGAAATCCCACAACTGGGTATTTACCCCAACAACTGAAATCAGGATCTAAGATGGATTAGCACTTCTGTGTTCACTGTAGCACTATTCACAACAGCCAAGATGCGAAACAACTCAAATGTCCAACAACAGATGAATGCATAAAGAAAATGTACTGTGTACATACAACGGATACTAATCACCTTAAAAAGGAAGGAAATGTGCAATTGCTACTTCACAGATGAACCTTGAGGACCTTACGTGGAGTGAAATAAGCCAGACACAAAAAGATAAATACTGCAGGATTCCCCTTATTTGAGGTATCTAAACTAGTCAAATTCATAGACTCTGAGGGCAGAATGGTAACTGCCAGGAGGTGGGGTGAGGGGGAAGATGGGGAGTTACTAATCGATGAGCATGAAGTTTCAGTTAAGCATGATGAGTAAACTCTAGAGATCTGCTGTACAAAATGTAGCTATAGTCAACAATACTGCATTATACCCTTAAAAATCTGAGAGCATAGATCTCATGTAAAGTGTTCTTACCACAATAATTTTTTTTTTAAAAAAGAAGAAGCCAAAATGGAAGACACAGTTCTACTCAAGGAGTACTATGGTAATTGTAGTTCTATTTGGAGGGGCTGTTGGGGGTACATTTTATCTGGCATGCTTTTCTGTGTCTCTAAATTTCTAACAATTAACATTGATTACTTCTGTAGTCATGAAATTAAGGAAAGGCATGAAAGGTGGGGAAGGATGGGAGTGTAGGAATGAAGATTGTGCATATCAGCCTTGGAGGACATAGAGCTAGGTCCAGAAGGGATGATGATGCCCCTCATGATAATAATAGCAAAGGCAACTCACAGGATCTCAGGGAGGGAGAGACCAAAGAGGTTGAATCCTCTTACATCTCTGATTACCAACCTTGGCTGCACATAATCAGCTTTGAAGGACTGATTGATTGATTGACTGATTGAGAGAGAGAGAGCAGGAAAGGAGAGGCAGAGGGAGAGACAGAATCCCAAGCAGGCTCTACACCCAGTGCAGAGCTCAACTCAGGTTTGATCTCATGACCCTAAGATGATGACCTTAGCTGAAATCAAGAGTCAGCCACTTAACCAACTGAGCCACCCAGCTACCCCAGCTCTGAAGCTTTTAAAACATAGAACTGCTCAGGCCCATCCCCACAATACATACCTCCCAAGGGATTCATCCTGAGACTGGGCATTGGTACTCTGCAGACTCCCCAGGTGACTGTGACATGCAGCAAGTAGGGTTGAGACCTGCTACACCACTGATTTTCAAATTTCCCCCTACACAGGAATTATGGAAGCTTTACTAAATTACTGATTATTGGGGGCCACCCTGAGATTCCAATCTAACTGATCTGGGGTGTGGTCTGGGCATCCTGATTTTTCTTTTTTCTTTTTCTTTTTTTTAAGATTTATCTATTTAGGGGCACCTGGGTGGCTCAGTTGGTTAAGCGACTGCCTTTGGCTCAGGTCACGATCCCAGAGACCCAGGATCGAGCCCCACATCGGGCTCCCTGCTCGGCAGGAAACCTGCTTCTCCCTCTCTCACTCCCTCTGCTTGTGTTCCCTCTCTGGCTGTGTTTCTCTCTGTCAAATAAATAAAATCTTAAAAAAAAAAAAAAAGATTTATCTATTAATTTAGGAGAGAGAGAAAAAAAAATGAGCGAGGGACACAGAGAGAAAATCTCAAGCAGACTCCCCACCAAATACAGAGCCTGGGTCCATCCCACCACCCCGAGACCATGACCTGAGCTGAGAAACCAAGAGTTGGGCACTTAACCAACTGAGCCACCAAGGCACCCCTGGGCATCCTAATTTTTGAAAAGCTCTCCAGGCAATTCCAAAAGGCAACCACATTTGGGAACCATCACTCCACAACCTTGTACTTAAAGAGTAGCCCACGGACCAGCAGCACTGGCACCACCTGGGAGCTTGCGGGAAAGGGAGACTCTTGTCAGTACCCCAGACCTACTCAAACAGAATCTCTGGGGTGCCTAGGTGGCTCAGTCGGTTGTGCATCTGACCCTTGATACTGGCTTGGGTATTGATCTCAGGGTCCTGAATTCAGGCCCTGTGTTGGGCTCTGTGCTGGGCATCAAGCCTACTTAAACACAAACAAAATAAACAAAAAATGGAATCTGCAGTATTACCAAGATACTCAGATGGTTTGTGTGTCTATTAAAGAGAAGGACTACCTAGACCATCCCAGGCAGGAAACTAAATTAGAGTCCCATCTCTATCCTACTCCGCATCTCATCCCCTTGAAAAAAAAAAAAAAATGAAAAATGTAATTCAGGGCCGTTTTGCAGCAGGTAAACTAAGTCCCCGTCCTTCCCATTCTATATCCAGACTCTCAGCCCTCCCTACACAACCCAGCTGGAGGGGAAGCACCTGCTCCTCCTCCTCCAAGCTGAAAGATCCAGATTTTTTATTATTCCAAAAGACCACATTAAGCAGGAACAGAACAACCCCTAAAGAGGACATTTCACCACTTATCAGCTTCAAGAGGCCTCCCCGGAGTCCCCAAATTGCCCCACAACAAAGTGAGTGGATTTTAATCAACAGCTGCTATCTCATCTGCATTAGAGATGCCATGAATATGCAAGCCGGGTAGACGGGGTCTCAAGGAGCAGGAATAATTGGCCCCCTGTACTTGATATTCCAGGCTGCCGTTCTCTGGTGCAGTTTTCCTCACCAGCAGTCTTGTGAAGGATTTAGGTCACAGCAAGTACCATGGGCATTATCCATTAGAACAAGATCAAAGGGAAGAAGGAGTACATCTTAAAGAGTCCAAGTGTGGTGTGATTACTTGAAGATACTATTAAATTTCTTCTGTGTTTTGCAATCTCTCTGGGAGGGGGGTGCGAACAGCCCATGCCTCATTAGCCTGGGGCCAAAGCAGCCCTGAGCTTACTGCTGGTGGGAGGTATGCAGCTGGTGCTTACCACTCTGTAGCCATCTCTGTCTTTAGGAATGGAGAGATGCAGGGGTTTTCTAAAGGCAAGGTTAGGTGGGCTGGCTTACAGATGCAAATCTTCCAGCTCTGGCCTCTGGAGCAGATTCTGTTTTTGTCACTAGTATTCATTCTCTCTCCTTCCTCAAGGGAAACACCTTCTCCCCAGTTCTTCATTTGCATGGCTTGGAGAAGAATGACTGGACCAAGAATGGGTGTGTGACTCAGGTCCAGCCCACTGGAGAGCATCTCAGCCTCCACTGGAGAGCATCTCAGCCTCCCAGCCAACCACAGGAAACTGGTCAGAAATCCACATGTGACTAAAAGTCAATGGGAATGTAGCTGGGACTCTTGCAGAGAAAGGCAAGAGGGTTTATACCAGGGAAGATCTAAAGCCAGGCTGCCAGCACTCATCCTAACACCACACAGAAAGATCCCATCGGAGACTAATACCAACACAAAGGAAAGTAGAGCCAAAGATAGAAAGAGACAAATCTGTGCCCCTGGATCTGGCCGAACCTGAAGGCTTGAGCTTTATGAAGACAAGAGCCAATGGACTTATTTTAATGAAACCACTGGAGTTAGATTTCTATCACCTGCAAGCAAATGAGTCATGACTAATAGTGGACTGTTTTGTTCAAATCATGTCATGACATGGCAGGAGTGCGAAGCGGCTGCCCATGAAACATGGCAGCACATTCCAGTTTGGTCTAGTGTCCACCTGGACCACCTCTGTCACTTAAGCTTCCTTCTTGGCCTTTGAGTTTGCGAGCCTCACTGCAGCATTTTCAGGATCCTCCAGTAGGCACTGATCATCGCCAGAGCCATAGTACTCAGCACCTAGGACAGCATCAATGTTTGGTGACTCTTCTTTCTACCACGTGAGAAGTGACCTGGGGTAAAGAAACTCGGAGATAGTGCAGATGGAAGCCACACATTCATCTTCTTTTTTTTTTTTCTTTTCAAGATTTTATTTATTTATTTGAGAGCAGCAGGCAGAGGGAGAGGGAGAAGCAAGCTCCCTACTGAGTAAGGAGCCCGAAGTGGGACTTGATCCCATGACCCTGGGATCATGGCCTGAGCTGAAGGCAACTGCTTAACCAATTGAGCCATCCAGGTGGCCCCTATTCATCTACTTTTTAAAATGAAAAGTCCATAGGCTTAAGGAGTACAACCTGATGTTTTGATATACGTAGTGAAGTGATCACTACAGTCAAGTTGACTGACATGTAACCTCCTCACACAGTTACGTGTGCAGTGAGAGTTCCTGAAATATACTCTCTTGGCACATTTCTGGCGTTCAACACAGTGTTATTAACTATAGTCATCATACTCTACATTGGATCTATAAACTCA
Organism: Spilogale gracilis; assembly: GCA_004023965.1. Classification (NCBI taxonomy): domain Eukaryota; kingdom Metazoa; phylum Chordata; class Mammalia; order Carnivora; family Mephitidae; genus Spilogale; species Spilogale gracilis. The sequence continues at coordinate 112,564 of PITA01002356.1, forward strand.
TGCACCTTGCTATTTGCATATGATATTTGCATGTGATATTTGCATACAGAAGCAAAGCAGTCAGAGTCAGCTCTGGGAAACATACGTCCCGCTGGCCTCTTTAATTTCTAGAGAGGAAACAAGCATGCCTGAAACCTTGTGATGCTACAGACAGTCCGGTGTTCAAGGTCAACAACATAGAGGGAAGCCAGTACACTGGTGGAAAGGGACAAGCCTCCTACTTCTCCTGCTTCTCCGAACAAGAATAAAATGACAGATCAAAGGGCCTAAATTTTTTTTTCTTAATGGAGAGACAGAAAAAGTTGTGGGGGAGAACATCCAATTTGTTCCTGAGCCTCTGGTGGGTGTCCCGCACTGTGTCAAGTGTTCAGAACCAGAGGTGAGTGAAACACAGCGGTGCGCTCAGAGGGCTCACACTCTAGGGGAGGCTGGGGTGGGGAGAGGTGAAGGTGCATCAGGCTATAAATGAGGACTGTAATGGAATGCTACCAGGACAGCAGTCACTTCTGGGCCGTCAGTCCCTGAGCAAAGGAGCAGAGGAGCAAGCCAGGCAAGCGCATTTAGGGGACGGTAGGTATGGCTGGTGCATAGGTTGTGAGGGGCCCAGGGGTCCAGGGTAGATAAGATTAGACCAGAGAGGTTGGCAGGAGCCCGACTATGATGAGTTCTTCCTACTATATTGAACCGGATCATCACCGAAGGCAAAGGCATCGCTGTGGCACCACACCAGAACTGGATTCAAATTCCTCCTTCTTGTCTAGTTTGCTGGATGACTGTGACCAAGTGATGGTCATAGAGCCTCAGTTTTCTCATCTGAAGAATGGGAAGCAAGCACTCCTTCCCTCATAAAGGTGTGGCACAAAATCATCTATTCTGAAGCTTACCACAGTGCCTGGCCCTGAGGACATGTTTAATTACTAATTAGTTTAATTAAGTACTATAAAGAGCTCCTGAAAGGTGGGGTGGGTAGTCATGATTCCCCAGAATGCTTAACATACTGCTGAGGACGGGTAAAAGATACTGGAGGGAATTTGATCCTTCGGCTTTCTCAAGAGACGCCTTCCGCCTCCCCCTGCCCTTGCTGATGAGATGTCTCAGTGCATAGGGAATCCACAGAGCTTTGAGAGCCCCAGACATGGAAATGAAATTTCTGGATTCCTTTTCAATTTGCACTTTTATAAATGTGTCAGGTCTGTGGGTCACTCTGAATTATTCAGTCACTTTCTAAACAATGCCCAGGATGGAATGGGCGTTTTGGAGTTGTGTTTTCAGGAATGACATCATTTAGAAGTTATCAGCAACACCTCCTCACAAATCCCAGGCAAAGCTGCGTTATTTAGACAAGTGCTAATAATTTAAGCCTCTTGTAAATGAAAAGGAAAAAAGTGATAAATTAAGAAAGAAACAGTTTATATTTGCAATTTGCATTTGCAATAAAAATACCTCCTGTGATAGTTGCATATGCAAGAACTGAGAGAGTTGGGAGGGAGGAGGAGGGAGTGATCATCCTGGGGTCTATCGGGCTGGCATGGTACCTGAAACTCCACTATCATAGCTTGAATTTGAGACTTGAAGACTTTAGGGTCTTTTGTGGTTCCTATTGAAAATGCAAATATCTCTGAAAGCAAAGGCTTTCGGAGAAGATTTTTTTTTTTTTTTTTAAATTCCAGCCAAATTCCATTTATTCCCAGACCAAGTGACAATGGAAGTTTGTGAACTAATCAACAGGTTAAAGATACACTGGGCAGGGCACCTGGGTGGCTCAGTTGTTTAAGCGACTGCCTTCGACTCAGGTCATGATCCCAGAGTCCCACATCGGGCTCCCTGCTTGGCGGGAAGCCTGATTCTCCCTCCCTCACTCCCCCTGCTTGTGTTCCCTCTCTGGCTGTGTTTCTCACTATCAAATAAATAAAATCTTTAAAAAAAAAAAAAAAAAAAGAGGGGTGCCTGGGTGGCTCAGTTGGTTGGGCAACTGCTTTTGGCTCAGGTCATGATCCTGGAGACCCGGGATCGAGCCCCACATCAGGCTCCCTGCTCAGCGGGAAGCCTGCTTCTCCCTCTCTCACTCCCCTTGCTTGTGTTCCCCCTCTGGCTGTATTTCTCTGTCAAATAAACAAAACCTTTAAAAATATATATATACACTGGGCAAGTGGCAAATGCAAAAGCAGTTGAAATGATGAGTGGTGGTAATGACATCAGAGAAAATACAGAACCAAAAGCATTTTTTTTGCCTAAATGAGAGATTATGAAGTGATAAAAGCTATGACCCCATGGAGAAAATAGTATAGGAATGACACTTTCTGCATCAAACAAGAGAGTATAAAGGAAAGAAATCAGGAACAACCTAAGTGAACATGAACAGAGAAGCAAAGGAAGAGCTATTGCTGCATCCTTACTATAAAATATTCTGTAGCTATTAAAATTGATGAGTTACATCTCTGTGCTTTGGACTAGACCAGGGCTCCTAACCCTGGCTGCACATTAGAATTATCTAGAAAGCTTTTAAAAAAGGCCAATGACCAAAGTGATTCAAGTGATCTTGGATAAGCCAAGTGGAAGTCTAAGATATGAATAGCCTTCTACCTACTAAAGAAATGGATTTATAGTTTTAAAAGCTCACCAACAAAGAAAATTAACTTGCCCTGATGAATTCACCGGTGAATTCTATCGAATATTTAAAGAACTACAGTCATACCTCAGAGACATTGTAGGTTTAGTCCTACATCACCGAAACAAAGCAACTATCCCAATAAAGTGAGTCAAATGAATTTTTGGTTTCCCACTGCATATCAAAGTTACATTTATACCATATTATAGTCTATTAAGTATGCAGTAGCAGTAGGTATAAAAAACAACGTACATACCTTAACTTAAAAGTATTTTATTGGGGCGCCTGGGTGGCTCAGTTGGTTAAGCGACTGCCTTCGGCTCAGGTCATGATCCTGGAGACCCGGGATCGAGTCCCACATCGGGCTCCCTGCTCGGCGGGAAGCCTGCTTCTCCCTCTCTCCCTCCCCCTGCTTGTGTTCCCTCTCTGGCTGTGTTTCTCTCTGTCAAATAAATAAATAAAATCTTAAAAAAAAAAAAAGTATTTTATTGTTCAAACAAGCTAACCATCCTTTGGGCTTTCAGTGAGTCGTAGTCTTCTTGCTGGTGGAGAATCCTGCCTCACTGTTGATGACTGATGGGTGTGGTGGGTGCGGAAGGTGGGGGTGGCTGCAGCAATTTCTTAAAATAAAACAGCGATAAAGTTAGCCACTTTGATTGACTCTTCCTCACGTGAACACTTTCTCCGTGGTATGCGATGCTGTTCAATTAGCATTTTGGCCACAGTGGAACTTCTTTCAAAATTGGTGCCAATCCTCTCCATCCAGGCACTGTTTTATCGATGAAGTTTATGTAATATTCTAAATCATTTGTCTCAACAATCTTCACAGCCTCTTCACAAGGAGTAGTTTCCTTCTCAGGAAATGACTTTCCTTGCTCCTCCATAAGAAACAACTCCTTGTGTTAAAGTTTTATCAAGAGATGGCAGCAATGCAGTCCCATCCCATTTCTAATTCTCTTGCTACTTACACTATGGCTGCACTTACTTCTTCCATTGAAGTCGTGAACCCCTCACAGTCATTCATAAAGGTTGAAATCAACTTCTTCCAAACTCCTGTGAGTGTGATATCTTGACCTCTTCCGCTGAATCATAAGTGTTCTTAATGGCATCTAGAAAGGTGAATCTTTTCCAGAAGGTTTTCAGTTGACTTTTCCCAGATCCATCAGAGGAATCATTAACTAGAGCAGCTGCAGTCTTAGAAAATGTATTTCTTAAATGGTAAGAAAAGCGAAAGTTGGAATGGCTCTTTTCTTGATCCATGGGCTGCAGAATGGATGTTGTGTTAGGGAGCATGAAAAAAAAACCAATCTCATTGTACGTCCCATCGGAGCGCTCAGGTAACCAGGTACATTGTCAATAAACAGTCGTATCTTGAAAGGAACCTTTCTTTTTGAGCAGTAGGTCTCCACAGTGGGCTTAAGATATTCAGAAACTAGGTTGTAAGCAGATGTGTGGTCATCAAGGTTTGGTGGTTCCATTAATAATGGCAGAGCAGATTGACCATAATTCTTGAAGGCCCCAGGATTTTCAAAATGGCAAATGAGCATTGGCTTCCACTGAAAGTCACCAGCTGCATTAGCCCCTCACAAGGGAGTCACTCTGTCTTTTGAAGCTTTAAAGCCAAACACTGACTTCTCTCTAGCTATGAAAGTCCTAGATAGCATCTTCTCCCAACAGAAGGTGATTTCATCTACCTTGAAAATCTATCATTCAGCATAGCCGCTTTCAGTGAGTTCTCTTACCTACACCTTCTAGAAAACTTGCTGCACCTTCTACCTTCACCTTGCACTTTCATGTTACAGAGATGGCTTCTTTCCTTAAACCTCATGATCCAACCTCTGCTAGCTTCAAACTTTTCTTCTGCAACTTCCTCCCTTCTTCCAGCCTTCACACAATTGAGGAGAGTTAGGGCCTTGTTCTGGCTGAGAGTTTGGCTCAAGGAAAATTTGTGGCTGGTCTCATCATCTATCCAGACTCCTAAAACTTTCTCCATATCAGCAAAGAGTCTATTTTGCTTTCTTAACATTCATATGTTCACTGAAATAGCACTTTCAATTTCTTTCAAGAATTTTCCCCTTTGCATTCACAACATGGCTCACTGGAAAAAGGGGCTTAGCTTTCAGCCTGTCTCAGCTTTTGACATGCCTTTCTCAAGAAGCTTAATCATTTCTAGCTTTTGATTGAAAGTGAGAGACGTGAGACTCTTCCTTTGGCTTGAACACTTAGAGGTCACTGTAGGGTTATTTGTTGGCCTAATCTCCATAGTGTTGTGTCTCAGGGAATAGGAAAACTCCCAAGGGAGGGCAAAAGATGAGAGAATGGCCAATAAGTGGCACAACATTTATCAGTTGAGATCACGATCCTGAGTGGACATGACTGATGGCATCCCAAAACAATGACAATAGTAACAACAAAGATCACCAATCACAGATCACCATAACTGATACAATAATAAGAAGAAAGTTTGAAATACTGTGAGAATTACCAAAATGTGACACAGAGACACAAAGTGGACCAATGCTGTTGGAAAATGGCCAATTGCCTGACACACGATTGCCACACATCTTCAAATTAGTAAAAACTGCCATATCTGGGAAGCACGATAAAATGAGGTATGCCTGGAATATCAATTCTACAAAAACTCTCCTAAAAAACCCAGAGATGAAGGAATACTGCCTGATTCATTCTATGAGGTCACCACTACCCTGATTTTAAAACCAGAAAAAGACAGTGGGAGAAAAAAGAATTATAGAACAATGTCTCTCCTGCACACAGATGTAAATATTCTCAATAAAATTCAAGCAAATTAAACCTCACATTTTTGTAAAGAGATAATAAAAATACCTGTGTGGGGTTGATCTCAGGAGCACAGTTTGGTTTGTATTTGAAAACTGATCCATGGCACAGTCGTCGCTGTGCGAGCAGCCTGTAAGAAAAAACCACAATCAGTTTAATAATAGATGTGGAAAACCCTTTTATAAAAAACAGACATCCGTTGATTATAAAAACTCTGAAAACCTGCATAGAATAAAAACTTCATCAGGGCACCTAGGTGGCTCAGTGGTTAAGCATCTGCCTTCGGCTCAGGTCATGATCCCAGAGTCCCCAGATTGAGCCCTGCATCGGGCTCCTTGCTCGGTGGAAAGCCTGCTTCTCCCTCTATCATTCCCCCTGCTTGTGTTCCCTCTCTAGCTGAGTTTCAAAAGCAATCATATGAGAAATAAAAAGTAAAACGGTCTTTATTCACAGACCTGATCATTTATAAGGAGAACTTCACAGACTCTACCAAAAAGCCACTAGAACTAATAGGTGAGTTTAACAGGTTTCCAGTCAATATATTTTGGAAATCAATTTTGTTTCTATATACTGGTAATGAATACATGGAAATTAAGATTTATAAAATGATACTTTTTAAAATAATAACACCAAAAATATGAAATACATAGGGATAATTTTGAGCAAAGTTGTGTAAGACCTATAAACCCTAAAAAATCACCAAACACTGCTGAGAGAAATTAAAGAACATCTAAAGAAAGAGAGAGAGATGGTGTTGAAAGACCTAATACTGGTAAGGTGTCAATACTCAAATTGGTCTATAAAGTCTACATAAACTCATTCACAAACCCATCAGGCCATATCTGTGTACACTGAGTAGCCACTTATGAAATTAGTATGGAAATACAGAGCTCCTAACTTTGGAAAAAAGGAACAAGTTGGAGAAATTGCACTATAAGATTTCAATACTTAGGATAAAGTGACAGTCATCAAAATAGTATGGTATGGTGTTGGCAAAAGAAAGGACATGAAGATCAATGGAAAAGAATAAAAGAGCCCAGAAATAGACACACACATATATAACCAAAGATGCCACAGTATGTTTGTGAAAATGAAAAGGAAGCAATAGACTGGGAGAAAATACTCACAAAATGCATATGTGACAAGAAAGTTCTGCCCAGAATACACAAGTAATGACTACCACTGATTACAGAAGACAAACCATCCAATATAAATCTGAACAAAAAAAGACATACAGAAGGCATGGCCACCTGGGTGGCTCAGTCAGTTAAGCCTCCAACTCTTGGTTTCTGCTCAAGTCATGATCTCAGGGTCATGAGTTCAAGCTCTGCATTGGGCTCCATGCTCAGCATGGAGTCTGTTTGAGATTCTCTCCCCCTCTCCCTCTGTCCCTACCACTTACGCTCTCCCTCTCTCTCTCTAAATAACTAAATCTTTTTTTTAAAAAAAAGGAAGACAGAAGGTAAATAAGGTAAATAAGCATGGGATAAATTGCTCAATATTATTAGTCATCAAAAAAATGTAAAATAAACCACACTGAGATACTACTTCACTCATACTAGAATAAAATGTAAAAATGGACCTGACCAAATTTTTATGAAGATGTGGAGGAACTAGAACACTCATACACTACCAGGGAGAACATAAAAAGTGACAACCATTTTGGAATATGGTCTGGTAGTTTCTTAAAATTTTAAACATTCGGGGCTCCTGGGTGGCACAGTCAGTTGTCAAGGTGTCCAACTCTTGGCTTCAGTTCTGGTCATGATCTCGAGGTCATGGGATCAAGCCCTGTGATGGGCTCTGCATTCATAAGGGAAGTCTGCTTGAGATTCACTTCCTCCCTCTCCCTCTGGCACTCCTGCTCATGCTCTCCCCCCCCCCCATCTCTTTCAAATAAATAGGTAAATCTTAAAAAAAAGATTAAACATTCAAGGAATGGACGACTCCACCAAAATATTACTCATATGTATTAAGGAGTAAATGAAGCATGTGTCCATACAAAGACCTATAAAAATATGGTCAAGGAAGCTTTACACTGAATAGCCAAAAAATAGAAGCATCAGAAAAGTCTATCAGCAGGTGGGTAGATAAGTGACTGAAAGATATCAGACAAGAAGAGTATGTATGCTATGGTCCACTTATATAAAATTCTATGAAATTGCAAACCAATCTATAGAGACAGAAGATCCATGGTTATGTCAGGATGTAGGAGGAAGGTATCCAGATGAAGAAGCCATTACAAAAAGGCTTGAGGAAACTTTTAGATGTGACAGATACGTTCATGATCTTGACTGTGGTGATGATTTCACAGACGGATTATAATGTCCAAACTCATCAAATCCTATACTTTATTTTTAAGATTTATTTATTTATGAGAGAGGGAGGAAGAGAGAGAGAGAGAGTAGAGGGAGAAGTAGAGAGAATCTCAAGCAGACTCAGCAATGAGCATGGAAAGACTCAGCAATGAGCCTGGAACCCAGTGCAGAACTGAATCCCATGATGCTGAGATCATGGCTTGAGCCAAAATCAAGAGTCAGATGCTTAACAGACTGAGCCACCCAGGTGCCTCAAATCATATATTTTAACATGTAAAGTTATTGTAAGTCAATTACACCTCAATAAAGTTGTAAAAATACACACACACACCCCCTCCCCCGTCCCCATGCCCAGATATGCTGATTACGTAGCTGTAGGTAAAGTACAAGAGCTACCAGTTTTCTAAACAGGTCTCTCAGGACATGCTGGGATAGGTGGTCCCTGAACTGCACTTTGAAAAATGCCACCCAAGGAAAGTATATCTCTTGGCTACACCAACCAGCCAGGGGTACCACATGCCAGGCACAGTTGGCCAGTTCTCCCCAATCAGCCAGGCAAGCAGGACCCACATAACTAGAACCAACAACCACTTTTTCCCTCCCTCCCTTTCTTTCCACACTGTCTCATCCTCAAGTTCATTCTTCCTTCTCTTCACTTCTTGTCTACCATTCTTACCTGGCACTCTACTGATTCTGGCTGGCCCTCCTCAAAAGTATTCCCCTTGTGGCTTTAGACTTCTCATACCCCTAAACACTCCCAAACTGAGGGAGCCCTCCCTATCCTTAAGCTGAAAGAATCCTGCAACTAAGAGGAAAGGCACTGCAAAATTTCCGAAACTGACTCAAAGAAAAGATGTTCTTTTGTCCAGAAAGGCTGGACACCAAGCTCAGTCTAATGGACTCAAACATCTTTATTTTTTTTCCCCACAAATTCTTCTGTCTCTTTTTTTCTGACTGCATTTAGTTTTGAGATCTTGTGATTTGAGGCCAGTATGAGAATGGAAAAAGTTAAAATAAAAGAAAAAGAGTAAGAAATGGAAATAAAAATCCAATAAACTTTTTTAAAATGCTGATAACCATGAGGAAGGTTAATGCATTTTGCCTTATCACTAATCCTTTGTGTGGATTAAAAGGGGTTTTCTGTGTTAGTGAACTGCTTCTGCTCATTTTTTAAAATTAATTAAACAAGGAGGTCATTAGGCTGAAGTGGCTTTAAAGCCTTAGTAACCTACATAAGCCATCAAAGCCTATGCCTTTGATGCCTCAAGGTCAAGAAATGGAAACATAAGGACAACCAATCACAATCAGCCAACCAGCCTTTCCCAAATAAGGCAACCACATAAGATGTAGTGAATCTGATAATTTCCTTGCTTTACTTGCACCTCTTCTCTACAAGAGTCTTTCCTCTGGCCCCTGTCCGTAGTGGGGCACTCCTATGCACTTCTGGTCTGGCACTGCCTAATTCAAAAAGAGGTTTGCTCAAATAAACTCTTAAAACATTAAGTGTGCCTCAGTTTATCTCTCTCTTTTTTTTTAAGATTTTATTTATTTATTTGACAGTGAGAAACACAGCCAGAGAGGGAACACAAGCAGGGGGAGTGAGAGAGGGAGAAGCAGGCCTCCTGCAGAGCAGGGAGTCCAATGTGGGGCTTGATCCTGGGACTCCGGGATCATGAGCTGAGCCAAAGGCAGTTGCTTAACCAACTGAGCCACCCAGGCGCCTCTCAGTTTATCTCTTAACAAGATCAAGACACTGCCGTTTGTTCACCGGGCTCTGCGTTTATCTCCCTCTCCTAAAGTGATTCCATCCCTTCCTCCTGCCCCATTTGGGCTGTCAGCTTGGCCACTTTGTTTGAAGGTCACTTTGCTAGCACCCGACCTGGGCAGTCAAGAGAAAGCTGGCAGGAAAACCTCCTTCTCAGAGGTATGGGGCAGCATGAGTGCTCTCTGAGCTGCCTAATATGCCTTTTCTTTGCCTGAAACAATGAAAACCTAATTTGGAAAGCTGCCCTGGCTTTGGAAGCCTCTGTTCACTCAGTGAAAAAAGAACGTTATTTACATAACAACAATGATCCTATAAATTGATTGACTGCTCCTCATTTGCATAGTGCTTCTGGGTCCATTACAGTGATGATCTCAGGCAGGACTCTGTGCTGCAGTTACCCAGAACTCCCAGGTCAGAGAACCAAGCAAAAGGGAGGGGAAAGAAATGGGCTCACCTTAACTTGCAAGTACAAGTATAGGCTAACCTCGAGGCATGTCTTGATCCAGGGATTTAGAGAAATGCTCCCCGGTTTTTATCACCTGACTGTCGTTCACTGGGCTGCCTTCATTCCCATCCCCTATGTTTGGCCCCCAGCTGGCCCAGCTTATAAAGCCATAATTGCTAGCCACATTTGCAGAAAGGAGTCAGAAGATCTTTCCCTGCCTTCATACCTAGCAAAAGTTTCCTTGGGTCTTATTGGCTTCATGAGATCACATGATCATCCTGGAAACAATCACTATGACCAGACACATACCATACTCCCTTTGGCCAGTTCCCAGGTCACAATGAGCTGGGGTCAGAATAAGAATAGGGGAGGGGGCCCCCAGAAGAAAATCAAAGTGCTTTAGAAAGGTACAGTGTCCCTTCTAAATCTCTTAGTGTCCCTTCTAAATCCTCAATGCAAGGCCCGCTGGCTAACAGCTCCTACCGCGCACTTCTCTAGAGGACTGCCCTGCTGTTGGTAGATGCCTTCTCACTGACATATCTGGGGAGTGACGTCCTTCTCCTGGGACTGGCCAGCAGCCAATGACTGACTGACACACGGGTGTAAAGCTCAGCTCCCTGACCTCTGGATAAGGCAAACTCCATCCCACAGTTCAAGTACCACTGCTCCCAGTAAGATCTAGCTAAGACTAGGCATCACCTGAAACCACTTCTTTGCATTCCCACCTTTCTGACCCTCTCTTGTTTCTCCTACTGCGTTAAAGGTTTGTCCTGAGAGCACTCACTCAAATAAGCATTTGCACAAGAATCCCAACTGCAGGGAATCTCCACACTGTTTTCCAAAGGGGTTGCACCAATTTGCATTCCCACCAACAGTGTAAGAGGGTTCCACTTTCTCTGCAGCCTCTCCAACACTTGTTGTCTCTTGACTTGTTTATTTTTGGCCATTCTGACTGGTGTAAGGTGGTATCTCAGTGTGGTTTTGATTTGAATTTCCCTGATAGCTAGTGACGATGAACATATTTGTGGCGCATAAGGGGTAATATAGAGGACAGTAGGAGAAGGAAAGTAAATGGGAAGTAGGGTAATTCAGGGAGAGAAATGAAACATGAGAGACTCTGGACACAGAAACAAACTGAGGGACTTGGAGGGAGGGGGTGGGAGGATGGGAGAGCCTGGCGGTGGGAACTGAGGGCACCTATTGCATGGAGCACTGGGTGTGGGGCATGGGCAATGAATCTTGGAACACTGAAAAAATAAAATAAATTTAAAGTTAAAAAAAAAAAAAAAAAAGAATCCCAACTGCGAAATCTGCTTCTAAGCAACACAAACTAAGGCAGATAAAAATGGAAAAAGCATGCAAAGTGGCAAAAACAACTGGTCCGGATGATGATGGTGTTCACCATGTGCTGAGGACTAGCCTCCATGCTAGGTGTTCATATCCTCGCCACAGCCTCCAGAGATGGTCATTGTTATCCCTGTTTTGCAGAGAAAGAAGCTGGGCTTTAGACAGGGGAACGGAATTGCCCAAACTCGTATTGCTAGGAGCCAGAAAACTTGGATTTGAACCTACTGCCTCTTGCTGCCAACTGTTATTGCTCAAAGACCAGATCAGTAACCTCCACCCCCTCCTTCTACCCCAGCAATATAGTGAACCTCCTTTACCTGCTCTATTCTTTCTTTAATGTGTCATATGTGTCAGACACTTTGCTAAGCTTTTCATGCATCGCCTCATTCAGCTTTAAGAAGCGGAACATCATCCCATTTCACAAACGAGGATGACATGGGAAGGTGAATAAGCCCGCCATTAAGTGGTAGAGCCCATTTTGGACCCAGCATCTGACTTCAAAGCCCTCTCTCCTAACCTCTGGTTAACTCTTATTGCTAAAGTTCTTCCAAAATGTCCTAAGAAACCAGACTTAATCTAGCTCTGGAGAATCTAAAACAAAGGGAAGTTTCCCTTCTCTTTTTGTGAGCCCTGACTTTCTAGATAGGTAGGAAAGCGAGTAATGACTCTGGGTCATTAACCCACAACTCAAGTCAATTCCAAAAATTGTCAGAGGTGCGGTTGAAATGGTTGTCAGCTTCATACATTTATGATGTGGGGGAGAAAAACAGAATCGTGTTTAAAATTGGGATTCGTTTCCTTGAACTACATAAAAAGAAGTTGGCTCATTTTCTTTATAGTAACTGCCACAATTTTCCTAGGAGTCCCCTCTTTGTTGTCTGGCTTTCCCTGAAAGTAAGCTCTATGAGCACAAAAACTAGGCTGGTCTTGTTTATCACTGTTTTCCCACTGCCATAGCACGTGGCTTATTTTTTTGAAAATATCTTTGAAAAAATACATTTTTTTTTAAAGAATACATCTTGAAAATGAAAAGAAATGGCAATCACATTAGGCTATTTGCTCCTGATAAAGTTCTCTTTAAAAGAGAAAAGTGAATGAGAAGGTTAGAGGTTTACTAATGCCTCACGATTGTACCAGTGATTAAAAGCCAGTAGTTCCATTATTTTTTTTTTTTCTATTCTCTGGTTTCCAGAACTTAATTCTGCCTTGTAAATTGAGGTCAGAAAACTGGTAGAAAATTGAAATCCTCTGGGCTGTTTCTCTGTTCGGGGACTATAGCCACCATCAGCAGTGTCTTAATGAATCTCCACTCTATTAAATTGTTATTTGTCCTGAAGCAGGTCATTTGTAGCTCCTTTTCCTCGGAACAGAAGGTAGGCTGCAGAAAAGAAGGGAAAACTCAGGCAAGGCAGAATGATATTAAGATGTACTCTCCAACTATGGATCCACATTTAATTCTTTCTGAACAAAGAGAAATCAGATAACAAGCTCACATCATCAAGGGAGGCTGAAAGTGGTGGAAATTTCCTGCACAGGATTGTCCAGAGATGGATGTGGTAAGATATGCAGGAATGGTGTGTCTGTTGGGAGAACTGGGTCCCTTGCTTCTGGAAGCATGGAGAAGGAAAACTTCTTGAGTCACCTCAATTTAGGTGGGAGCTAACTCATCTCTGACCCATTCCTCAGTTGCTGTGCTGTCTCACGCCCCATCGTGTTTTATTGCCTCCTCTAGATTGGCCTCCCTGCCTTCAGTCACAAGCCTTGTTCCCCTTTGCAATCTAAAAAGAATAATTATTTAATGAGCTTCAACTACAACCAAATACTCTAAGCACATTACATGGATTAACCTGCTTAATCCTTACAACAAGCCAGTGGGGTAGACAGATTTATCCTCCTTATTTTGTAGAGGAGGAAACAGGGACTTAGAGAAAAGAAATGGTTTGCCCAAGGTTCCACAGAAAAGTCAGTGGCAGACCAAGCTCCCAGCACAGGGCATCCTGATTCCAAAGAATGGTGTTCACCTCATTGTCCTGCTTCTAGCCAACACACAAGTTGTCTCTCTAAAGGCCAGACCTGACTGTATCCCTCTTGTTAGTCTTCTCTGATTCTCTGCTGCTCAGTTAATGAAGTCCAACTCCATTTCCTAGTAAGCTTCTAGACTGGGCTTGAATCTGCCCCCACCATTTTTGACTTCCTGACACTGTCCCCAATATACTCCTCTCTCCATCCTCTCTAAACTTTTTACACTGTTTCTTTCTCTTTCTTCTTTTTTTACTTTTTGAGAAAGAGAGATCACAAGTGGTTGGGGGAGCGGGGCAGAGAGAGAGGATGACAGAGAATCTTAAGCAGGTTCTGTGCCTGGCATGGAGCCTGACGCAAAACTCCATCTCATGACCCTAAGTTCATGACCTGAGCTGAAATCAAGGGTTGGACGCTTAACTGACAGAGCCACCCAGGCACCCCTTACTGTTTCAAACACATTAATCTTCATATGTCAGCACCTTTACATACGTTGTTCCTCTGCTTAGAATGTTCTTTCCTTCCTTCCCACTTGGGAAATACTGAATTATCATCTGAAGCCACAAAAACCCATCCTCTGTAAAGACTTATTTGACTGTCTAGAAGCTCATCCATCCTTCCTTCTTTGGCTTCCAAAATACTTCTGCCAAACCCTTACCTGGGCACTTAAGAGTTTTCCTACCATACTTGCTTCCACTGTGTCTGCTCATATGACTTGTTCAAGGACAGAAAGAGTGAGTTTATTTGTCATGATATTCAGAGTGCCCACTCCAGCCTTTGTCACCAGGCAGCAATTCTGCCTCCCCTCCTGGGAATTTGGCAATGTCTAGAGATGTTTTTGTTCACATTTGGGGGAGAGGGAGTGCTACAAGAATCCAGTCAGTAGAGGCCAGGGATGTCACCAAATATCACATATGTAGTCCCATATAACAAAAAAATTGTCCAGCTCTAAATGTTAATATTGCTGAGGTTGTAAAACTGTCTTATCCTAGAGCCTGCTCATAGCAAACAAAGTGACTGATGTGTCTGTTAGAACAAAGACAGCTTGAAACTTCAGTTGTAGTGAGTGTTTATTTTAAAGGACTCAGGCTCCATCCTTGGGAGTCCAAACAGAAAATCCAGAAACAAGCAAAGATCTTCAAGTCCCAAGAATCTGTCATGGAAAAAAATCTGAGACATGCATTTCTTCCGTCTTTTGCTAATCTGGGCTTTTAAAAATCAGCACTCTCTGACATGACAGGATACCTGGTATGGCGGGAAATACAAATGAGCTCCATTCAGAAGAGAGGTTAATTTTTTTTTTTTTCCAGAGCTATTATGGGGAGGAAAGTGGGGGAGAATTACCCAAGATACAGGAGTGACTGAGGAGTATGATCTCAAGGTTGTATTCCAGAATATATCAGAGAGAGCTTCAGATGGGACATGTGGAATCATGCATGGGTCTAAAGAAGCAAAGGTTGTTTTGTTGAGATGTGTTGAGAAGAATATTGAGAAAACCCTGATCTAGGGAAAGGAAGACTGTAGATAATCATGAATGACTGAGGCCCAAGAGAGGGGATTTAGGAATATTTCTTGAGTAAGAAAATGAACTAGTGATAATCATGCAAAAATGTTCCCTGGGTGGTTATCTATCACTTATTATCCAGACTAGGATACTCTTGAAAATGAAGGAGGGACTGTGCATTAATTAATAGGGATTAACTGACATGACAGGCATAAACTGAGACTGTCCCAGGAAAATTAACACTTCTGACAATTTATATAAATATTCTAGTTATTCAACTTAGGCCTCAGAAAGCATAGACGGGACAGGAATCCACCATTTCTGCATTCTATGCCAGTAGCAGACATTACTAATCCATTACAGTAGTCTTCCTGTCTAAATCACTGTGTGGTCTTGAAATCATTCTCAACAGAGCATCCCTACTCTCCTCTACAAATTGACAGGTATTGGCATAAGTGATCAGACTCCAGCTGTGGGTGAGCACCCCATTTTTTGTTCCTCATGTCTTCCTTCTCCCACCATTTTTGCCTTTACTGGAATTCATATTCTCAGGAATCTAGAATTCTACCTTTAGTAATTAAGATTATTGATTATTAGCTATGTTTTTAATTAATTAATGAAATAATAAGTCATGTTAATTTTCTTATCAAATAAATTCTGAATTAAATTTAGATTCCTAAGGAGGCAAAAACCTGAGACACAACAGTCCTTTAATTTTCTTTTAAAGTTTTTTTTTTTTAATTCTGGGTAGTTAACATACAATGCTATATTAGTTTCAGGTGTACAATGTAGCTATTCAACACTGCCATAGGTCACCCAGAGCTCATCGTGACAAGTGTGCTCCTTAATCCCCATCACTTATTTCACCCATCTCCACCACTCAACTCCCCTATGGTAACTATCAGTTTTGTTTTTTGGGGGTTTTTTTGGTTTTTTTTAAAGATTTTATTTATTTGACAGAGAGAAACACAGCCAGAGAGGGAACACAAGCAGGGGGAGTGAGAGAAGGAGAAGCAGGCTTCCCGCCGAGCAGGGAGCCCGATGTGGGACTCGATGTGGGACTCTATCCTGGGTCTCCGGGATCATGACCTGAGCTGAAGGCAGTCGCCTAACCAACTGAGCCACCCAGGCGCCCCATTTTCAGTTTGTTCTCTATAGTTGAGGGTCTGTTTCTTGGTTTGCCTTTTTTTCTCCAATGACCATTTTGTTTCTTAAATTCCACATAAGTGAAATCATAAGGTATTTTTCTTCCTCTGACTTAGTTTGCTTAGCATAGAACTCTCTAGCTCCATACACATCATTCTAGTCCTTTTAGTCATAATCTTGCAGAGTTACTTGAATAGCTTGTTGTGTGTATTTTAATGCTATGCAATATTTTACCAAGTGGATATCTAGGGTCAATTAGACAAGAATATTAAACATGTTTTTCAGTTAATGGTTAATAAAACAAAACCCTTGGGTGGATTTCTGTTTGCTGCAAGTTGTAGGGTTTGATTAACATGGCCATTTTTCTGAGGAGCCATTCCGGATTCTATCTTGACAAATACATCAGATAATTTCAACAGGCTTGACTAGTAGTTACTAAACTGAGTGGGAAGAACCAAGAACAATGACTGATGGACTGAAAGCTATGAGCAATTAAGAGACCCACCTCCCTCAATGAATATTAATGTCTAACTATTGAGGACGTGGTGGGGCAAGGTCAGGGGGTGTGGTTGGAGTTTTCAACCATAGTGGAGATCAGTTATTTGGAAATAAGACTGACTCAAGGTATCTGTCTTGTTTAATATAATACATGTGCAACTTGCTGACCATTGATCTTGAATTCCATAATCTTTTCCGTAAATTGCTATGTGGGAACACTTTCTGATGTATGCCCACTGCAATCTAACCTCAGACCTCAAAACTGGCCCTTAACTGAATTCTTACCAGAGTTACAGGCTTTGTATTGTTCAACAATAAACATATTTGATATGTATTTGACGTACCCAAAGTTATTCATTGTAAATTAAATATTCACTGCAAACTAAAATACCATTTCATATGTAAAACATTTAACTCTCTTTCTCAGACTGATGGCCTGTGAGTTGTATCTAGCTACAGATGTGTTTATTTGGCCCCATAATACTTTAAATTATGTTCTAAAGCTTCCAACTACTAAAAAAAAATACTTAAAATCATGAATTTTGCATTTTTTAAAGCACATTTTATAACTGGGGGGAAAAAAACCCTCCCACTCTGAAAAGTAGACTATAGCAGTGCTGGGTAGTCTGTGAAGATACTGGGTATTTTCCAGCTGCACCTAACCATCCTCATTTATTATATTTCCTTCCTGGCCCCATGAGGTATTTTACTGTGCAACTCCTGCTTTAGTTTAATAAGTCAATCACAAAGGAATCAACCATGAAATTGAAGATGTAGTCACCCAAGAGTATATTTTAATTTAAATTTAACATTAGCCAATGCTTCCGGCTAATGATGAACATTATCCAGCTGTTCCAACACAAACACCCAGACACATGGGCACACAGAGCCTCAGAACAAGTTCTATTCACTCAACCAAACACATATTTGCTAAGTACCTACTAAGTGCCAGAAATGATGTTGGGTGTTTTGGTAGCAACATTAACTTCATCCTTGCTCTTAAAAGGCCCAGAAGTAAGCAGGACAAATACACAAGCTAACACAAAATTGCAACACAGTGAACTGCTAGATTGGGGGATGTATTAGGGAAACTCTGATGTGAGGCACATTCCCCAGATTTTCAAAATGTTACGTTAAACACAGTCAGTCTAGAAGGCAGAGGTAGGTTGAATATGTTTACAAGTTCACAACTGCCTTGTTCTTTTGGACTTGAATTGGTTTTAGAGATGTTGTCCAAGTTATGGTATCAGAGTCAGAGGAAAGCTATAAGCAACTCACTCAAGATCAACTGATTTATATCATGGGCAGGACTAGAACCCAGCAGCTGGGCAATTTTATTTTTTTCAGGAGAGATAAAGACACCCACCCATGGGCTTGAAAAGTGAGTCATGCTATTGCTGATAGATGTGAAAAATATTATCAGGGAAGATTTGCTTCAGGCTATTGCTATGTAATATCTCCTGACTTCAAACAATAGGCTGAAAGATAGATCTGTATTGTGAGCATTCATCTAGAATACTTGGACTAAATGATGATTATTTGTGTGGGTTGGGGTCAGTCTTAGTGCAACACCACAAGATCATAATAGTGAAATGAAGGGCTTGAAGGAGGCTCTCATGGTCATGCTGATCCAATTTGTGTTTGACAAAATGCTGAATGGGACAGCTAATCCCCAGAATGCAAGAATCAAATTGAGAAAGATCTCACTAGACCGGAACACTGGGCACAAGCCAAAAGATGAGCATTAACAAGGATAAATATTGTTTTTAAAAAATCAATTGCTCAGGTACAGAATGAAGAGGATTAGGCTGAGTCTGTGGTTCCCATGAGAAAGACCCAGATGTCTTAGAGGCTTATGTGTGCCAAAAGTGATACTATGCCATAAAAAGATGCTAATGAAGAAAACTCCTCTTGTTAGCAAATAACAAAACTACATTAAAAACAGGCTCCCAATAAATAAACAAACAAGGAAACAAACAGCAACGTACCAACTCAACTGATTAAAGGGACATGAAGAATTTACTGAAGCATGTACCTAAAAGTCCAAATAGTAGTCACTTCGTAATGTGTATCAAACAACATCTAAATTTTAGTGGCTTTCAAAAACAAAAGTTAATTTTTAATTTTTCTTTCTCATAGGTGTATGGGGCAGCCACATTTGGTTGGGTTTGGGCAAACTCGCACTTCTGGTTAGTTCTGCCTGCTCCATGGGTCTTCAGTCTGAGGCCCAGCCAAAGAGGTAGTGGCAACTGGGACCTAAGCATTTCAAGACTGATTACAGGAACTCAAAAGGGATGAGTAGAAATGGGAATGCCTTAGGGTCTATGCTGGAAACTGGCAACCATCACTCCTTCCCACATTCTGTTGGCAAAGCCCAGTCAACTGACTAGCCCAACATCAGCAGAGTTGGGAAACCTAATCTACCCCATTTATTAGGAGGTATTGTGGTGGCATGATAAAGGACATGGATGTGTAATTCTAATGCAGAGAGAGAGAGATTCAATTTTCCACATTCCACATTCTGGTTTCAGTATGCCTGGATTAGGAAATGAAAACAATGCCAGGAGGAATCATTTCTTTCATCTCTCTGCTTTCCAACACATTGACTTTGAGTACTAAAGCCATCCATACTCGCAGCTCACCATCTGCATTAACATGACTTTACTATTTCACCGTATCCATCAACATAATTTTACTATTCCAGGAAACACCTGCCCAGCAAGATAAAAGTTATTGTGAATAACCTTATTGTTTGTCCAAGGAACTTTACAGAAGACCCATCAACTCTTCAACAGAAAGCATTAAACAATAACTTATACCCCAAGACTCTTTGGACCCCTCATTTCAAATTTCTGATCTTGTGGGTCTATCAATACAAAACTATTATATCATAATTCTTACTAATTTTTAAAAAGATTTCTTTATTTATTTGAAAGAGAGAGAAAGAGTGGTAAAGAGAATCTCAAGGAAGCTTGGAGACTCCCAGCATACAGTGTCATGCAGATCTCAATCTCAGGACCCTGAGATCATGACCCAAGCTGAAATCAAGAGTCAGATGCTCAACTGACTGAGCCACCCTCTACTAATTCTAGTTTGTAAGTCATCCCCTTACTAATTCTAACATTAGGGACCCACCTTAAACTGGCTTCAAAATCTCAATAAATACCTCAAGTTTGTCCTCAGTCCTTTGAGATGCTCCTAAGATTCTATCAAGATAGTGTTCTCCTTTATAGGATAAAAATTAGCTTAACTCTGTCTTATCTGCAGGTTGTTTTGTTGATATTTTGGGGAACCAGCATCCGGCAGCCTCACTCTAAGGCTATCACAACAAGCCTGCAAAAGGCACCACCAGCTCCTTTAGATTTATGTTGTAAAAGCTGAGCATCCTAACAAGAAAAGACTATTTTTTAGTAGCTAAAGAAAATGTCCAAAGTAAGGCTGTGATTGTCTCAGGTCAAACCACATGCCCAACCTTAAAGCAATCAGGTCTAACAGGTCATTGTGCTCGGATGGGCTACACCCCAATCTCTTGGCTGTGGCTACAAACCCCTCCTGAGTCACGTGGACCGAAAGCAGAACAGGTGTGTTTCCCCAGAGGACAATGGAGCATCTGATACCAGAAGAAGAGGGAATAAATATTGAGTAGACATAAATGACAGGCATTCGCTAAGCTACTTGAGATATTACTGGGTCCCACACAAGAGGATAAAAGCCTTCTTGCACCGCTTAATATTGTTCTCTACAAACTGTTGTACATCCAGAAGACAAAGTGGTAATAGAATGGGATGAGCACCAATTTAATAGTGAAGACTGCCTAGTTCATCCAGAATAAGAAGCCTTGAGAGCCTGTCATGTATAAAAGTGAGTAAGACTGATTCATACTTGATTCAATTCAATTCAACCCACAAAAATTGGGACTGAATTATGTTATGGACTGAATGTAAATACCCCCCATCATATGTCAAAGCCCTAACTCCTCAGTGTGACTATACTTGGAGTAAGGAAGAAATTAAGGTTAAAGGTAGGGCCCTGATACAATAGGACTAGTGTCCTTCATGGGAGGAGATACCAGGAAGTGCACTCTCTCTATATATATATGTATGTATACACACACACACACACACACACACACACACACACACACACACACACACACACATTGAGGAAAGGCCATGTGGGAACATAGTGAGAACCTTGATCTTGGGACTTCTATCCCCTAGAACTGCGAGAAAATAAACTTCTGTTGTTTAAGCCACCCAGTCTGGAGCATTTTGTTCTGGCAACCTGAGCTAACTAATACAGCTACATTTATTTATTTGCTACATAGCACTCTTTGATTTCAGTAGGTAGGTGGAAACTTCTACACATCTTGATAGAGCAAAAATCCTATGCCAGCTTTTGAGTTAGATGTTAGAGCACCATCACAAAAGGGGCTCTGACCATATGAACTGGTAAGAAAAAAATACCAAAATTCAGAAATAATGACAAAAAAAATACCATACTATCTCCTACTGATATCATGTTATAGCACTAAGAGTTCTGCTCACTCAAGATTTATCTAATTCTTTTAGAGAATATATCTGTATTGACTTTGCTTTTTATTCTTTGATTGGAGATCAAATACTGTCAAGTTGCACGTCATCTTACAGATCTCTATGCAGGGGAAAAGGCAGCCTTCAAGGTTACAGTCCTACTGTCCTATAGGACATGACTCCATTTCATCTAACCTAGCAATCTTATTCCAATTTCTTCTTTCCAAAATGCCTGTAAATACGTAGTTCTTCAAAATGTTCCTTGAGTAAGTTTTACTTTTTTTACTGATTTCTTCATTAAACAGTGGAATAAAAATCCTGACCTGTGCTCATTTATATTCGTATGAAAGTCACGTTTTTGACTTTTCAAAAATTATTATTTGATAGCGCCTTCTAGATGACTAGGAGAGTCATTAAAGCAAATTGCGATTGGGACAGGGATTAAGGAAAGGTAGGCACAGTGCACCATGGTACCAGAAGGATTTAGCCTAGTCTAAAGGATTGGGAATGGCTCCCCCCAAAAGAGATGTATCTTGAAGCACGAGTAGTGAATAGTCACGTGAAGGAAAGATAAGGGGATAAGGGCGGCAAAGGCCCTAGGTCATTAGTGAAAGAGAGGAGGTGAGTAGAATCCATGGGGAGAAGCTCTAAGGAGCATATTTTTTTACCAGAGGGGTTGGAATCGGAGTTTCAGGCCTTCCAAGGATGTCAGAATTCCCAAAAGGTGGACAAAAGGGGGCCCATACCCCTGCATCTCTGATCAAGCTTGCATATGGCTTTGGCTTCTAGGTAAATTGTCAAATGACTTCCACCAAAAACAAAACAAAACAAAACAAAACAAAAACTGAGGCTTATCCTTGGGCCTCACAGCTCAGCTTCAGAGAGCAGAACAATTCCCTTCTCACCCACTGTGGAACCTTAGAGAGGAGGAAGGAAGCACTTTCCGTAACATAAACAAAAGAGAGAGCTTTCCCAAGCCCATGTTACACAGAGGCCTAATTAAATTTACATCCATGAAAGGGAGTGGCGGCCAAGGGGGCTCCTTCTGATCCCATCTCTGCTTTGCAGATGAGGGTTTTTCCGTAACGAGCCCAAACCACTTCTTATCTGGTTGCAAATTTCAGAAGACAGGAGGGAAATAAAATGCCTGGCATGGGTTGCCAGGACAGCAAGCCACTCGTCGAAACACAAGATATCTAGAACATGGTAGAAAAGAGACAACTTTTCATTGAGGCTGTCTGGGCCCTGACTTCCTGTGCTGGTTGGGCTCAGGAAGGTCTTTTTCAGGGACCTGGAGGACCGAAGGGCAACGTGCTTTGTTCAGCCAGCAACCAACCCAAGCAATGGCAGCCACATAGAAGAGTTTCTCTTTGGATTTTTGACACTGGTCAAAACAATGCAGACTTTGGAGACACGCAGACCTGGGTTTATACCCTGGCTCTGTCACTTACTAGTTCTGTGACCTTACATAAGTAGACTCAACTTCTTTGTCTGTATTAAGGGTAAGAACTATAACAGTTCTTCCCTCAAGTGGCTACTCCGTAGTATAAAGTAAGTCCACGCTTGCAAAATGCTTAGTCCAGAGTCTGGCACGAAGCAAGTGTTTTCTCCCATTATTGTAACTACAGTAATAATCATGAAGATGGTCACCAAGGCCTGTCTATAATTTCTATTATAAAAATTAGACTTCAAACCCTTGTCTTTTTTTCTACTGCAAGTTTCACCTTCAGCCTTTTTTAAGGAGTATGTCACTACATTAGGGAAAAACACAAGGAGTTTTGAAGTCTGCCATTCCACTGTGAGGACCAGGGAGCTTTCAAATGAAGAGATGGGCAATCAACCCATTTTGGTTTGCATGAATCCTTCCTGGTTTTAGCACAGAAAGCCCCATCTTCCGGGAAACCCCACAGTTCTGGGTCAACCAGAACATCTGGACACCTTATTTATAGGACTCAGGTGGCACAGTGAGTCATAGAACCAGGATGTAACTCCAGGCCTTATGACACTCAGCCTCGAAGGTGGACATAGCAGAGGTCAGCTCCAACATCTTGTCCTGGGGTGGACTAAAGAGGTGCACATACTGAAAGGATATCCTATTTACAAACTTTAGGGCATGGATTTTTGAAATGGGTACAACCAATGAAGGAAACAGGCCTGGGGACCCTTGCAACAAACCACACTATGCTTTCAAAATGGGTACCAGGTATTTCACAATGGCCAAGTGTTGCTCTGTGGGAACACGAGCCCAGTATTGCCAACGAGACTGATAATCCAAGAGATGGCAGATATCCAAATTTTTAAAAATGTGAAATCTTCAGTTTCAAACATTACCAACTAATTCCACCAAAACAAATGAACAAAAAAACCAGCATAGGCAAATCAAAATACATTCATCAGCACCAGCACTCAGTTTATAATCCTACCCTAGCTCACTTTTCCTCACTTCCAGGCCTTTTCACACACTGGTCCCTCTGATGGTACCCCATTTCCTACCCTTAGCTCTTCAGGTTCACCTCAGATATCGCAGGTTTCCCATCACCATCTGGAAAGAGCCCTAGGGCTCTGTCCTCAGATGACTATTCTCTATCTCTCTTCATTTCCTTGTTCATTCATCCTCATGTCTTCAAATGTCATCTCCAAGCTAATGACTCCGAAATTTTATTAACACTCTGAAACTTTCTCCTGAACATGAGACCTGAGGCTGCAGAAGGCCAGCTGCTGAGAGAATACGTGCCTTATCTAAAAACTTAAGAGAGCTTGGGCAAAGGCCAAGGAATGGGGAAACCTTGAGGTGCCAGCAGGAAACATGAAGGAAAGTAAACAAGGTCTTAAGACCATACTGTCTGGTGCATTGCAAAATTTTATGATATGTAACCACTGACTCTACTTCGATCACACTGTACTTTTTAAGCTGCCTCTTACTGATATACTGAGCTCTGTTACTGTCTAACTCATGATAAGTCAGTGATAGTAATTTGTACCCTACTGGAGTGTATAAACAAAAATTACATCAAATATTATGTACTAATTCAGGGCTGCTTTCACTGATAATAAATAATGTACTGTACCATGATTCATCCCCCTTGGGTACTGGGTTTCATCTTGAAAGGTCACTCTGATCTTCCCTCTTTGGAAAAAAAATTTCATCATAGGGCCACTCTGATCTAACAATGACGTTTGTAAAGCAGTATAAATAAAGCTCCCTGAGAACAGTGTTATTGGGAGATCCCCACACCACACTTCGAGTCCGGTCTCCTCATTCATAATCGCCAATGCCATCCCCACCTTCTGGACCCTGACTGTTGCTGGGGCCTGGCTCCCAGCAAGACCCATTCTTCGAATGCCTTCTTATGCCTCATAGGTATTTAAAACTCAAAATGTCCACAATTGGACTTTTGAGTATGTACTTCCAAATGTGTCCCTTCCCAATCTCAGACCAAAATGGGAACCTTCCTTTCCCAAAATGGGAAAATCCAACTTCTCAACCCTCCCGTTATCACCGTGGTCCAAGCAACCATCATTTATCATTTATCACATTTATCAGAATCACAGGCTCCACACTGGTCACTTGGCTTCTAAACAGTCTGCCATTCACCTCTGACTCACCATTCACTTCTGACCTCAGGTCCTAAGGGCCACCTGGCTGTTCTTATCACAATACTTTTTGTGCATGCTGCTTTCCTCCAGATATTTGTGTGGTTTATTCCCTTTGCTATTCTCTCTTCACTCAAATGTCATCTGCATCATAAGATAAAGCTTGGAAAATTCAAAATTTGCAACTGCCACCCTATCTGTCACCATCAGAGCACCCAGCCCAACCCACCCTCACCCCAGGACACCCCTGTTCCTTTCCCTGGCTTTAATTCCCCTTAGCTTTTACCATCACATAAAATTCTTTAGATATCACTTTTCTGGCTTTTTGGCTGTCTGACTTTTCTCCCACTAGCTCCTAGAGAACAAAGATTTGTGATTTTTTTTCACTTCTCTATTTTCAGAACCTAAAACAATACCTAACACATAGTAAATGCTAAATGAATATTTGTTGAATGTTTGAATCAAAGAACCGAGATCCGAAGGATTGGCTGTCCTTTAGGAACTCTCATGGAAATTTGAGTAAATCAGAATAAACATACTTCTGCCCAACCTAAATAAATGAACTCAAAAGAAAAATAATAAGCTGAGGGAAAAATATTCTGTAACACCAATGACAGAGATAGGATTGATTTCTTTTGTTGAGTAGGTGCTCCTTCAAAGAAATAAAAATAGCACATATCCCAGTGGAAAACTCAGCAAAGGACACAAGAAAGCCATTGGGGGAGGGGAGAGTAAACAAATGACACATTAGCATATGAAAAGATACCTAACCTCTCTCATAATTAAAGAAAAGCAAATTGAAATAACAGTGAAACACTAATTTTTGCCTAAAGGCTGGAAAAGAGAAATGTATTTATCACATACAATGTTAGTGAGAGCTTGAGTAAGTGCTGAGTGTGCAGATTTGGGCAGCCTGAGTGAAATGTAAGACACACAAATCCTATGATCTACCAGGAATTTATCCTGCACTTTTCTTTGCAGAAATGCATTAAGATATATGCACAGGTGAGTTCATAACAGCATTGCTCATAAAAAAAGAAAGACTGGAAACAACCTAATTCACCAAAAGTAATGTTATTAAGTTCTGAAGCAAGTCAGGACGCTCTCATTTTATAGATGAGAGTATACACCTACTTGCGGGGTAGGGGGAAGTTCAGGTAGTTCTGAATTATTTATATGGAAATAGGAAGTGAAAAATGCAAGAGGTAAAATAGTGTGCTTCATTTTATCCCTTTTGTATTAAAAAAAAAAAAGGATACACTTGTATCTGCATAGAAAAATCTATGAAAAATATACAAGAAACCATTAACATTGGTTCTCCCTAAGAAGGGTAATGAGACATCTGAGGTGGGAGGAAGACTTTGACTTCATTTATATATTTTCAAAATATTTAGATATTTTTTGAGGAGCACCTGGGTGGCTCAGCAGGTCACTATCTCAGGGTGCTGGGACCCAGCCCTGCATTGGGCTCCCTGCTCAGCTGGGAGTCTGCTTCTCCCTCTTCCTCTGCCCTTCCCCCCTGCTCATTCTCTTTCTCCCTCTCTTTCAAATAAATAAGTAAAATCTTTAAAAAATATGTAAACTTTTTTGTTTCTACTTATTAAATAATTGTTTTGTTTAGTACACCATTTCCCTCAAAATATACATTAAGTATTTTAAAATCTACATCTTAGACGGGTAGGAGATTGCCTGTTAGATCACAGGCCCCCAACTCCTCCACCCCAAATGCGAATTTTTGCTGCTTCTTACTATCTTAACCTATGTATGAATCAGAATGAGAGTTCTCTTCTTACATCATTCAATTCAGACAATAGTGCCTTCAGACCTGCAGACCACAAAGATAATTGCATTGTGATGGCATTTTCTCCCTCCTCCTCTGTCTCAGTCCTCAGTACAGACTTTTGGAGAAAGAAAAAATTATGGAAAGCTTTTATCCCTGACTTTGAAATGCAGCATAAAAGCCCTTTAACTATCTGGAAAAAGGAAGAGTAATGCAGGCAGAAAACTTCAGGTCCAGGAATAACTTGTTCTTTAGAGTTGGGGATAACATGCTTTGCATACTAATAGCATCTAATTAGGATGTGGGTATTTTTGTTTTGGTTTGATTTGGCTTGGCTTTGGTACCTCTTGACCACCTTCAGCCATTTTGCCCACCCCACTCAACCACCACCTCTGGCAACCATCAATCTATTCTCTGTATCTACGAGTTTGGTTATTTTTTAGATTCCAAACAGGAGTAAGATCATACAGTATTTGTCTTTCTTTGCCCAACTTATTTCACTTACCATAATGCCCTCAACGTCCATCCAGTGTTGCTAAAATGGTAGGATTTCTTTCTTTTTTTTAAGGTTAATAATATTCCATTGTATATATACATCCACATTTTCTTTATCTGTTGATAAACACTTAGGTTGTTTCAACATCCTGGCTATTGTGAATCATGCTGCAATGAACATGGGAGGTGTGTGCTATCTTTTAAGACAGTGAGTTTATTCCCTTTGTATAAACACCCAGAAGTGGGATTACTGGATGATATGGTAGTTCTATTTTTCATTTTCTGAGGAGCTTCCATATTGTTTTCAAAATGTATTTAGAATATGGATAAGACCACACAAAATAAAACAAAAGTCTGCCTTCTCACTTCAGTATTGAAAATCCAAGATTACATGTTAAGACAATGCTTTTATTTAGCTTACTTATGTTTATGCTAATATCTATCAATTCGAGAATGCCTTATGCCTCATCTAGATCTTTCATGCAGAACTCCAGGTGATATCCATGGTCAGACTAAAATTTCAACACCTGGGAACACTGGGGTAAAAATGATTAAGGTGGGGTGCCTGGGTGGCTCAGTTGCTTAAGCCACTGCCTTCAGCTCAGGTCATGATCCTGGAGTCCTGGGATCGAGTTCCGCATCGGGCTCTGCATCGGGCTCCTGGCTCCACAGGGCGTCTGTTTCTTCCTCTGACTTTCTTCCCTCTCATTCACTCTCTCTCTCTCTCAGTAAATAAATAAAATATAAAAAGAAAATGATGATGGTGGGAAATAGAGCTATAAATAGAAGTAGAAGTAGGAAAAATAGTAGAAGTGAATATAACAGACATAGCAGAAATAGTAGTAGTGGATGTAGTAGAAATAATGGAAACAGTTGATGTAAAAGAGGCCAGTGCAGTGGCGACAAAGATTCTCTCATTGACCAAACTCTGCTCAGGCTCTCCTGAGCTCTTTACCAATGGGGTTTGACTTTTGGACTCTAATATTTGTCTCTGCATTGTTGAATATTAACAAGAATTCTGCTAGTTGGTTTAGCCACAATTTCCCATCCTCCATACCTTCAGTGTTTACGTTCTTCATCCTCTACCATCCTCCAGAAGATGTCTGATCACACTGGCCTATCATCAGCAAGAATCTTGTTTGATTGGTTTAGGCAGAATACTCCTTACTCTCACAGTTTTGTCTTAGCAATTGTTCAAACATTGACCTCCGCCTTGTTCCTTGCTTATAAATTCCCACTTGCCCATGCTGTATTCAGTGTTAAGTCCAATCTCTCTCCCCCACGGCAAGACTTCATTCCTACACCTATCATGATGACCCTTTCCCCTACACCATGAGTGTGTCATGAACACAGGGAACTGAATATCTTGCTTCTTGTCTATCACCCACCATCTAACACTATTCTCTCTTTTTTAACCTCCTACCCCCTCTCCAAATGCCTTTCATGACTTTGCTTTCCTTGCAACAACTGCATGTATGGTTATTTAAACTAATTAAATTTTTAAAAAAAAAAAGTTTAAAATTCAGTTATTTGCACTACTCACATTTCAAGGAGTCAAAGCTACATGTGGCTAGTAGCAACTGGTTTGGACTGAATATGTCTACAGCATTTCTGTCACCACACAAAGTTCTTTTGGACAGGTTGAAACAGACCATTTCAGTACATTGTAAGTGTTCTGAGATGTGAGTTCCCATTTGAGATTTCGCCAACACTGATCCCAACATGGACTTGGATGATCTGCTTCTCCCAATGTTCAGAATCACCCAGCAGGATCCATTTGAAGCAAAGAAAAATATTAATGGCATCCCATGAGTACCACCAAGTCTCAATTCTGTACAGTCTTTGAGTGGTTTGGGATGGTCACACAGTATAACCTCTATGTGATTCCTAGAATCCCCAAAGCCCAACCTCTGCCTCTACAGTCATCTGTCTCTCCATGGGAGGGATGTTACATCCACATGGGAGAGAAGAAAGGAGGCTGTGTGGTGGTGTTATTGCCATGAAGACTCCTTATGTCTCTCCTGATTCCCCAAATGTAGCATGCACTGAGTGAGCAGTGACAAGTGGCTTCTTTGAAGCTGATCATCCCCATCTTAATTATTTGATCCACTGGAGGGCAATAATTTGATGGGTTTACGTTCAGGATTTTTCAAGGCAGTCAAAGTTCAACTAGCGAACATTAACTGTTCCCCAGTTACACGAGAGACTCTGAAATTCCACTGAAACTCAAATTATATTTGGGTGGAAATCTGCAAGTGTAAGACTTGAAAATTCATGAGCAAAAACAAAAGAGAGAGGAATATTTGGAGAGAAAAGTGGTTGAGGAAGAGAAATGAAGAATACAAAGAGAACACATTTACTCAGAAAAAAAATGACTCACAAAAGTAGTCGTTGGGGATTTAAAAATCGGATTTACTGCTTTAACAAGTAGTTGTTAAAGAACAAAAAATGTTCTATGTTGAGTGCTCTGGAGAACATACAAGAGAGAGCTCCTGTGTTTTCTTCAGACAGATCTGACTTAAAATCCTAGACCTGCCATTTTCCAGCTGTGTGCCCCTGTGAAATTATGCAGTCTCGCTATGCTTCAAGTTCAATGGCGTCTACCTCAAATTACCACCGTGAAGAGTGAATGAGAGAAGGTAATGGATAGGGCGTTCCTAGTATCCATCTGGAAAACAGTAGGGTCCTAA
Organism: Spilogale gracilis; assembly: GCA_004023965.1. Classification (NCBI taxonomy): domain Eukaryota; kingdom Metazoa; phylum Chordata; class Mammalia; order Carnivora; family Mephitidae; genus Spilogale; species Spilogale gracilis. The sequence goes on from PITA01002356.1 coordinate 142,101, forward strand.
CTAAAGATATGGATGTGAATGGACTGCCCAGCAAGTATAAAGAGAGAAGAAACAAGGGCCCATGTTCAAGCCCTGAGAAAGGTCAACATTCCTTGAAAAGAAAGGTGGGGACGCCTAGGTGGCTCAGTCGGTTAAAGCCTCTGCCTTGGGCTCAGGTCATGATCTCAGGGTCCTGGGATGGAGGCCTGCCTCGGGCTCTCTGCTCAGCAAGGAGCCTGCTTCCTCCTCTCTCTCTGCCAGCCTGTGATCTCTCTCTCTGTGCCAAATAAATAAATAAATAAATAAATAAATAAATAAATAAATAAATAAATCTTTTAAAAAGATCTTTAGGGTGGCACCTGGGTGGCTCAGTTGGTTAAGCAACTGCCTTCAGCTCAGGTCATGATCCTGGAGACCCAGGATCAAGCCCCACATCGGGTGCCCTGCTCCGCGGGAAGCCTGCTTCTCCCTCCCTCACTCCCCCTGCTTGTGTTCCCTCTCTGGCTGTGTTTCTCTCTGTCAAATAAATAAAATCTTTAAAAAAGAAAAGAAAAGAAAGAGGTCGGAGAAGAGGAAGCAGAGACTACTAGAGCGACCAGGAGAACCCGGTAAGGGCAGAACTCCTGAAGCCAAGGAAAGAGACTGTTTCAAAATGCTCACAAAAGATAAGTAAAAATAAGGACTGAAAATAATGTCCACTCATAACCACATGTGGCCATCAAAAATGAGGTGTGGCTAAAATAGCGGATGTCATAGATGTTTAGGATCTATTGATTCAAGAGAAGAACCGGATTATAAAGCATCTATGTATTCATTAATAAAAGCTGCTGATTGAGTGTTTAGTTAGCTCATTCACTGAACAAATATTCACTGAGTGCCTGCTACATTCCAGGAACTATTCAAAATGCTAGCGATATGGGGGTGAGACAAGCACCTTATGGTGCTTACATCCTACTATGCATGTATTTATGTGAGATTATGTGAATATATACACATGTTTACACAGCTTGACCTCTGGTTGGAAAGGAGTACATGTGATGGATAATAAAATTGGACAAATTCATATTTTTGCATATGTATGTTGTTTATATAACAAAATATGGAAGCTAAATATCACGGATGATTCATCCAAGTGGTGGGACAATGTCTGAGTGCTGGAGAGCTCAGTCTGGGGACCAGGTAAGCCAGGCCAACTTGTTGCTACCGACTAGTTGCCTTGCTGAGCAAGTTATTGACCCACTCAGCCTGTTTTCCTTTCTCTTAAATGGGGATAATAACAGTCCGTACCTCATAGTGTTGTGGTGAAGAATAGAATGATATTATGCAAGTATATGCCTAACTCACTGTCTGGTGCATAGCAAATGACCAATTACCCTCTGCCATTATTATATATATATAATATTATATATATTATATATTATATATATATAGTACATACATATATACATATATATTTTTTATTTTAAAGATTTTATTTATTTGTTTGACACAGAGAGAGATCACAAGCAGGCAGAGAGGCAGGCAGAGAGAGAGAGGAGGAAGCAGGCTCCCTGCTGAGCAGAGAGCCTGACATGGGCCTCGATCCCATGACCCTGAGATCATGACTTGAGCCAAAGGCAGAGGTCCAACCCCACTGAGCCACCCAGGCGCCCTTATATATTTTTTAAGATTTTATTTATTTGTCAGAGAGAACACAAGCATGGGGAGCAACAGGCAGAGGGAGAAGCAGACTCTCTGGGATCACAGGAAGCCTGAGCCGAAGGCAGCCGCTTAACCAACTGAGCCATCTAGGCATCCCTGCCATTATTTTAAATAATTATTTAGCTTGCTTGGATATTATAATTTTTTCTATAATATGGCTGTATTCCTTTTTAAGCTATGAAACTTAAGAGAATGTATTTAAAATAGGGACTGTTAAGTGGAGACCATGGAGAGACCAGATGGCTGGAGATTAAATGTCCTAAGAAGAAAAAAGTAAGGTCATGCTGTATCACACTCTGATTGTGTCAAATATTGGTATTCTATAAATTCTGCTGTTGAAGACAAATCACAGAGGGATCATGTTACCAAGGACGGAAAGTGAAATAGATCAATCACAATTAAAAAACGCATTTCTGGAAACGGTGTGGTAACAAGGTATCTATGGAGGAAATGAGGATTGCAAAACTTTCATGAAAGCCCCAAAAAAGACAAGTTGCTTCCCCCACATCAACAGTGAATCTGTAACTCAAGCCTCTGGTTCCCATGGGTCCTTTCTATTAGACCTTGTGGCTAGGGCATCTGGTTGGTTCCCGCCTCTCATCCTAAGACTTGTGTTTGCCCAATTTCTGAAAGGTTCCATCTCATCTTTCCATATTTAAACATCAATAAAAGGTGGCAGGGGGAGTCAATTAAAAAATCTGTCAACAAAAGAATCTGGTAACTATGTACTCGAAACTATGTCCTTTCAGTTTTTCCAATAAATGAAGCACCATACTAACAAAAAATCCGAGCAGGTGAGTCAGGTAGTCCCAGGTATATTCGTATTAAGAGGTTCCTGAATTATAATTTTTTCAAATAGTCATTGGAGAGTAATTGCATCAATTTCCCTCCAATTACAGAAATTTTTTCTAAGACATCTCTGAAGGCTGGTAATTGAGCTGCTGACTGAGCTATTTATTTAGCAACTATCCTTACTAGACACTGAGTTGTGATCTATTCCCCAGAGAACATGTGGAGTGATCCCTGCGAAACCTAAATCAGGTCTCACTCCCCTCAGATGGCTTCCCATCACAGCTGGCATCCAATCCACACTTTTTCCCCTAGCTTACAAAGAAGGGCACCATGGCTGCCTCTCTAACTGCATCTCCTTCCACTCTGTCCTCGTCTATGACCCTCTGCCCTCTGCTCCAGGACACTCCACCATCTCCTTCCAACCTCCCTCATCAGTGACATTCCACCTTATTTTTAATGGTCAAGGGGACGACCCATGAAGGTCTTTCAGGCCTTTAAATGTGCCAGTTTATTTCCTGCTAGAGTCCCTACCCTAGCTATTTCCTCTGCCTGGAATGCTTCCCACCCAGGTCAGCGCATGGGCAGCTCAACCTTGTCATTCGCATCTCTGTTCCAATGCCCCCTCCTCTAAAGGGTCCTTCCTTGATACCTGATCTAAAATAATACCCTCTCTGGTCACCCTCTGTCCCACCTCTCCTGTTCTATTGCTTCATAGCCCTAATCCCTACCAGGAATTATCTTGTATTTCAAGTCATGTTCCCCAGAAGCAGAGCCTAGGGAATTCGTGCAATCTACTGGCTCACTAAGGGAGTGTTCTTGGGAGAAACTTGTAAGGGAAGTGCAGAAGTAGAAGAGGACATGAAAAGCCTGAGTTCAGGTGACATATAGTAGCCTCAGCCCACTGGGAACTCTGGAGCAGGACTGCACCACAAGTTCATCCTGCCTTGATGAGAAGGAGCTGGTCTTCCATGTCGTGCTTCAGGCTGTGAGTGAGGGCTGCTCTAAGTTTCGAGACAATCTCAACTGCCCAATGGCAAGCCTTTGCACAAGGTTGTAGATTAGACTGGCAACAGCTCGGGCATGGATATGCCAACCGGGAGGATCAAGCAGCATACCGACACCATCTGCAACACGGTGCTCATCTCTTATTTTAATTGACTTTTGTCCGTCTGCCCTGCTAGACTTAAAGCTCCATGAGGGTAAAGACACCACCTGCTTTAGTCACTGTGTAACTCCTTATCACGTACGAGGCCCACAATAAATACTGGCTGAAGGTTCAAAGAATTAATAAGGCACTTGACTTACTCTACCTAGCTAATCCTTACGCTCACCCAGGGAGGCGGGACCTTCAAGTCTGAGTTCTTCCCAGGCTCAGATCCAAGCTTGTCCATTTGAGAGCCAGTAAACCAGAAAGCTTGGATATAAATAAACCATGCAGACAAACTTCTCTATAGCATTGACCTTGAGCCTATTTCCCTATTTTTCACTACTTCCCTCCACACACATATGTAGGCTTTCTTTTGTTTTTCAAAGTATTTATTCCCCAAACCCCAGACCTTGGGCCCAAATAATCACACAGAATTGGCACAGAATCCCTGCACTGTTTTCCTTGATGCCTCATTTTGTTCTCACACAAGTTAAGAACATTTTGAAAATAAACTCTGGTTAGTACAACCTGATGAGGGCTGGATGTACAGACGCTAACCATATGAGTTAGCACACATTAAGGTTTTATAATGTTTCAGTCTTTAAAACTAACTGGAATTATCTGGCCAACAGGAATATTCTAGCCTGTTCCATCCCTGTTCAGTGCTACGGGCTTGTCAGGTATGTGAGGGCAGAATGCCTTAAGACCTCACTCCTCTAAGAGTGATCTGTCAGCACCACCTGAGAGTTGACTGGAATGCAGAATTCCAGGTCCTGCCCAGGGTCCCTGAATTGAACATGCATTTTACCCAAATCCCCAGGTGATTCAAATGCACATCAAGTTAAGGAAGTGCTGCCTAGACAAGTGCACTCAGACTTTCCTCCTGGCCCTCCTTTAGTGATGCTAATTATTTCAGAACCACCCCCATTAATTCCCCAGACTCCTCTTGCCCTGAGTCACAGAAGACCATCATAGGGACCTGGATCCTCCCTTGGTCTGTAAAAGTAAAAGAAAAAGCCTGGCATCTTCCATCATCCAAGTGAGATACTTGTCCTGGATCCAGAGTTTCAGAAGGGGACAGTGTAAAAAATACATGGTTCTGGAAAAATGAACATCAACAAGGGCCACCTCCTCACCTACCCCCTCTCCTTGAACTTCAGAGAAGGAAACTTCCCATTAGCACGTGGACTGATTCTGTCTTTGTATTTTTCAAGTAGCCCAGAGGCCCTCCAGGGGCCCACTGGTCAGGGGCAGAGCGTAAGCTTCTGTGATCAGAAAGGAAACAGATGGATGGGTGTCACTGAGTGATGCAAGAAATGTCATCCAAATCCATCACAGATGTCAGTACTTTTGAACCCAGGAAGACCATGTAAATGGCCTGTGCTATGGATTTAAAAATCCCCCTACCATAGGGATGCTGATTCAGCATTCTGGAGCAGCACCTAGGAATTTGAATTTATAAATAAATTCCACAGTCATGTTGGGAACCAATAAACTTGGTAATTATTGTAAATCAGAAATGTTCAAACTTAATTGGTGATTTTTTTAAGTACATGGAATATTCACTACAAAATGCTAACTCCCAGGCTTTCTTCCTAGAGTAAAATTCAAGGGACCCAAGAACCTGTAAGGTGCTGAACCAACTATTACTTCTTAGAACAGAGAAGGCCTCTGAGATTTCCCACCAGCTGGTTTCGTGCTCCTTGCGTATGTCATTGAAGGGCTCTGAGGTCTAATTTCTTCACCTGAACACAGGTTATTAAATTACCCATTTCTCAAGGCTGAGGTACAGCACCAGTGAGTTCAGCTATGGGGGCACGGTTAGTAATTCTATCAAGTGCTGTACATAGGGATAAGGAATTTCAATTTTCAACTGGCTCATTGAAATATTTCTTTATTGTATCTTGAACAGTTACCTAATTTGCAGGGTCCATCGTAGGATGGAAATGTGGAGTTCCCTATTTTAAAAAAAATTTACTGAAAATTTGAAGATGGTGACAGCAGATGGTAAAGCAAGCATGGCGCCCTTCTGAGCGTGGGGCCTTGTGCACAAGTTACATACTCAAGGAGCTGGCCCAATTTCTATCCACAGACTCTGGAAATCAATCCTGCCAATTACACTGGGTTAGGGATGGGAAGGGAAGACAACACCAATAATATCAGCTGAGCATTTGAGAAAGACTTAACAATTTACAAACTTCCTCCATATATAATAGCTCAAACTGGCTTGGTTATCAGAATCATTTGGAGAGCTTGTCAGGCGTCTGTATTCCTGGGCTCCTCTCCTGATAATGTCCAGCTAAGAAGGATCCTGGGAGGAGAGCTAGGAATCTGTATTTTTAACAGGTTTTTTTGAAACAAGTCTTTACGGTCCAGAAAGTTCTGAGATACTTTTAGTAACCTATTAGATTCTCCACATAAACTATTCTCACTCCTGCTATGAACTGAGGTAGACATCACCGACTTCAGTTTGTGAATGAGGAAGGTGGGATTCAGAGAGGTTTGCTCAAAGCTGGGAAGGTCCAAAGCTAGGATTGAAGCCCAGTCTTCAAAGAAAAAGCTGCAGCTCCAGTACACCATGGGGTGTGGGCGCCCAATGTGTGTGAGAGAAAGAGAATATGAAAGAGTAAAATCTCCCACATCTCCTCTAGATCTGAACATAGAATTTTGTGTACATGTTGCCTTGGGGGAGTTGGGGAAGGCAGCTGTTTGAAGCCAAGGTAAGGTTGGACATTTCTCCAGCATAACCATCAGAACAATCTTCCTAGGTGGTCTCTAGTCAAGGCTACTTTAAAATTCTTGCTTATTTTGTTCTATCGGTCATTACCCTTTCCCCATTCTACAGGTGGTCCATTCTCCACACAGGAGCCAGAGTCATCCTGGGAGGACAGAGGTCACCCCATTTAGTGCCTCTCCTCAAAAGTCCCCAGGGCCTCCCCATTTCACTCAGGGTAGAAGTCTAGACCCATCCAGTAACCTACAAGGACTTATGCAACCTTCCTCCTGCTCCTGTCTCCTCCCCCCAACTCTCTCCCAGCCACACTGATGCACCAGACCTGCTCCTGCCTCAGGGCTTCTCCACATATCCCCACATGGCTCTCTCCCTTACCTCCTTCAACTGTTATTCAAAACAGTGTCTCCTTAGTGAGGCCTTCTTTGATCACCCTAGTATACATTCGCAGCCCCTGGTTCTCCCAATCTCCTTTAAAACCATTAACTTTCCTCTATCACTATCTTCTAATATACTAAATAATTCAAACCCTGTGCTATGTGTGTCACCTGGGCACTAGAAGGTAAGCTCCATGAGGACAACCTGGACTTTGTCTCTGCTCACCACAGCACTGGAAACAGCCCCCAAAGTGACTGCCTGGCACAGAGCCGAAGGTCAGTAAACAGTTATTGGATGATGAGAGTGCTCATTCATGCAACAAACCATAAGTCCTGCCCTAAGCTAGACACACTCACCACACAACAATGAATGAGACCCACCTCCGCTGTCTGGAGGCCCAAAGTCTGCTGTTTAAGAAAGGACTTAAACACAAAGAAGTCAAAGTGAACAGTGGGAGTCCACATGAAAGGAGCATAGGCAAGGTACATACCTGCAGGGGTACCCGGGGAGGAGGAGACGCAGCCCAGGTGCCCGTGGGAGCTTTAAAGAGCAGCTGAGGATTGAGAAGGGCTTGAGGATGATTGACATTTTGACAGAGGGAGACCCAAGAGCGAGGCATGAGCCCACCCCAGACAGAGGGAGCAGCAAGCACAAAACACAAAAAATTCAAATTATTCTCAGGAGGACTGCAAACAGTGGGACAAAGTACACAAGGCAAGGTGTGTGTGCGTGTGCGTGTGCATGTGTGTGTAAAGAAAGAGTACAGATATAAGGTTGTCCTGGAAAAAGACAGATGCCCCGGGGATCCAGTGGGCAGGGCTGTAAGTACCAGCTCAGCCCAGCTCTCTCTGGCTGGCTTCCATATTACCTTGTTGACAGCTCCTAATTCCCCACACAACTATCTCCTCTGGTCCTTCACCCTCAGGCCTTCCCATATTTTGCAGAGCAATTTAGCCCTGGACCTATCTTCATATTCATAAACACAAAAATATCTCTGTAGAAATTAAATGTCAAATATTCTGACACTCATAGCCTCTAAGCACCAAAAAATAAAAATTTGAAAAAAAAAATCAGAAGCTTTAAAATTTCAGACTCTTCCTTTCCTTGTTCTACACCGGTCTATCCAACTCAGATTCCTTTTACTCTTTCTCTGACATGTGGAGCCCCCCCATCCCCATCCCCTAGTGGGTCCCTAGGGTTCCTCGTACCACTTTCATCTAGTGCACCTGGTCATCTCACTTACTCCCCACTGCACCCCTGGGAAGTAGCCGTTATTATTCCATTTCTCAGAAGGGGAAACTGAAGCCCAGGGTCACATCGTACATTAGTGACAGAGCTGGAGGGAAATCTCAGGCTCATCTGAGTCCAAGGATAAAATGCTTCTCACCCCAAATCAATGAGAAACAGGAAGGGACAATGTGTATCTTATAATCAAGAGATGAAAGGCTGATCTTTTAATACTGAAGACTCAAAAACACGGCAGAGGATGGATTCTTCTCCTTCCTTCCGCTGGGCGCATATTAAATATTAATTCCCTTTGCCTTTGCAAACACAGACGTTGACTAAGACACACATCATAAAAAATGCAAGGTGAAGTCTCATTCTAATTGCAGTTTTTGTATTGGAAATGCATTTGGATGAGTTTCCTCCCTGAAGTTGGGGCGGACATCTGACCTTCTTTGTCCTTGGTCAGTGTCGTCCAGAAGAACTTGGGCGTCCGTCAGGTAACAAGAGATCAAGGACATAAATCCATCAGGAACCTAATAACTGCAGCTCCAGGCATCAACAAACACTGTCCTTAAAATATTTTTAGGAGGCAAGAGAACCTGAGAAGGAGTCCTTTCTGGCTAATGCTTCTTTAGATCTATGAGAGGGGCTAGGAGAGAAAGCTGGGGCAGTGGGGGTCAAAGGACCCAAGATGAAGAAACGCCATCAAGTGCAAGTTTCGAGAAGGCATTCTGGTTTTGTTTTGTTTTGTTTTTTTCAAGCCTGATTTTTCCCTGGGGGTTTTAGAAATAATAAATTTTACCAGGCATTTGTTTTTCTGGAAAGGGTATGTGTTCACAGCAGAAAATTTCAAAAATATGAGCATGCAAAAAGGAGATAAAAATTAACTATAATCCAAGAAATGCATGGGAATGATAAATATCCGAATTACAGCAATGTTTATCCATAAGGGCAAGGGGCGGAGTGTAAGGGGAAAGGAGTAACACAAGAGACCATCAATCATATGGTTAATGTTTTATTTCTTTGGCTAAGTATTGGATACCTGGATATAGGTTACACATTCTCTTTGATATGTTTCTCATGTCTGAAATAATTCAGAGTACATTTTTGAAAGTCATCTAGTACGTTCCTCATTGAAAATTCAGTGCCTAGACTAGCCCCCTGCTACACAGTAAATACCTAATAAATATTTCTTGAATGAATCAATGAATCAATGACTTAACCATGTGTTGCCTCTGCCTTTTAGTTTCCCCTCATCTAGAAATTAGGGCTGGGAATATCTACTCTTACAATTATGATGGGAGTTAAACATTCCTGGGATCCCACCCAGACTCAGCATTTTGATAAATATTCAACGAGGATTTTCATTTTTCCAGTGCATGGATTTTTTTAACAGCATTTTTAAAAACTAGGATCATGTTGGGGCACCTGGATGACTCAGTCGGTTAAGGGTCTGCCTTTGGCTCAGGTCCTGGAACCCCACGTCAGGCTCCCTGCTCAGTGGGATCCTGCTTCTCCCTCTCTTCCCCACACCTGCTCTCTCTCACTATGTCTGTCTCTCTCTTCAAATAAATAAGTAAAATCTTTAAAAAAATGAAAAATAGAAAATAAACATGGTCATGCAACATTGTAATCAGGTATAATCACATCTTCATTTGTATTTTAAATTCCTTTCTCCATTATTTTAGTGGCTGGATATTATTATTATTATTATTCCACCATATAAGTAATCTCCTTTGAGCTTTGGGAGACTCGACAACCTTAGTTTTTGAGGACTGTCTGATGGTGCCACTGGCACAATTACTCTGGCAGATTCCAGAAGTTGGAAGGCACAGTGCTCGGCAAAGAGGGGCATTAATTCTATTCCTCCAGGGCGAACCCAAGTAAATGTGTTAGGGAACATTCTGAGAGGTCTTTGGCCGTATCCGTTTTTACCTTTCTAGGGAAGCAGTCTCAGACAGCCCTTCTCTTGGCTTCCACTTATCTGTGGAATAAAATCCAAATTTCCCTATACCCATCCCAGTCTTGCAACCAGCCTTTTCTCCTGGGCTCTCCACCATCCAGCCATGTGGGTCTGTCCAACTCAGACCTCGACACGCTCTGTCCCAGCCCAGGTTTATCACATCTACCACCCCCCATGCCCGGAGCCCTTCTTCCTCTTCATTGTTTGGTCCTCTTCACTGAAGGTCTTCTTCATTGTTCAGGTCTAAGCTGAACATCACTTCCTCCCAAAGGCTTTCCTGGCCCTTCATTGGAAGAAGGTTCCTTCTTATGGCCACACAAGGATACAGCAGTGAACAAGATAGGTTCTTCCTCTTCACAGCCTTTGCTCTACTGTAAAAATTCAATATTCATCTGCATTTGAATGCTTGTTCTTCTTACTGGGAACTCTAAACTCCAGGAGGACAAGGAAGGCCTGAATCTATTTTGTTCATTGTTTACTCCAGCATATAGCTAAACCCCAGCTACACAAAGGTGCTTCATAAATCTCTCTGAATGAATGAATGAATGAATGAATGTATGTTGTGGTTTTTGTTTTGTTTTGTTTTGTTCTAAATCAATCACTTAACTGTGTTACTTACCTCCGGGCTTTAGTTTCAACCTTGTCTATAGAATAGGGTTGGCAATATCAAACTCAAAAATTATTACAAGAGTAATTGCACTCGTTTCTGTAAAATGTCTCACTGGGTGTAGTTGACAGGTGAGAAATGGTTCTCACGGGCATGGTTATTTTGCTCCTCAAACATTCCTGGCCTTAGTATATAAACTGCTCTACTTTACTTAAAAGCTTTTTCTTTGCCTCTTTCGAAGGCAAGTACAAATGAGAACACTGGGATATTTGTTTTAATATTATCCCTTTGAACCTCAAAATGTGTATGACAGAAAACAGGATGACACACCTTTCTTCTAGTTAACTACTATTTACAAAGATTGGTTGCTCGGGTTTAGCTCAGAGAACCTTTCCAAAGCTCAGGCAGTTAATTACAGCTGTCTCTGGGCCACACCTAGAGATCAATAGCTTGAAACAGAACGGGAAGGAGTAGGTGTCATTCAGGCATGATGGGCTGAATGCTGGTAACCTCAGGAACCAACGTTTCTGGAAGTCAGTGGTCCCATCCTCACATCCATTTTCAGTGTTTTACAAGCACAGTCAATGCAAAAACATCCTTTACTTCCTAAAGACAATCTGGCCTCTGCTCTAGACCAGAGGGGATATGATACAATTCATCTACCAATCCATAAACACTTATTAACCACTTAGCACATGCCAAGCTATATACTAGGTGCTAAGCAAGGATACAGCAGTGAACAAGATAGGTAAGATCTCTGTTCTCCAGGAGCTTCTGTATTGTGGGGGATAAGGTGCTGGGGAAGGACAGAAGACAAAGAAACAAAAGAAGGGAAAAAATCAAAGAGAAAAGATCATACAGAGATGAATCCTTTTTAAAATAAATTTACATGCAGTGAAGTAATAGAGAATGAGAGCACAGCTATTGGATACTGCATAAGGAAATGAAGTTTAATCTGATACCTGAGTGACAGGAAGAAACCCGCTACACAAGAGTCTTTCAGGAAGAGAGAACAGGTGGTGCAAAAGCCCTGGGGTGGGAACATTTAATTTTGAAAACATTGTTAAACTAATGGAAGAGGAAACAGCAATAGTCCTGGATGGAGACTGAGCCTGTAAGCCATGGTGAACAGCTTCCATTTCATCTAAGGGGCACAAGAAGTCACTGGACGGTCCTAAGCAGGGGAGTAATATAAGGTGATTTATGCTTTTTTAAAAATCACTCTGGCTGTTGTGTGGAGAATATACTATAGGGGCAGGTGTAGAAATAGCAAAACCACCCAAGAGGCTGTTGCAATAATCTAATTGGAAGTAATGGTGGCTTGGACAAGGACATACAATCATGTGTACAATGGGTTTATAATCAGTTAAGGTAAACACTTTTAAACCCACAGAGGGGACATCAATCTTATCAGAGGGGGCTACCAATCAAATGAGATTGTCAGTTAATTTGAAAAGAAAAGTTCAAGCATCCCACCTTTCCCATTGTTAGAGATGGTATGTGCATAATTTTCTTTCTCTTCCTTCCCTAGATCATCATGTTAAGATTCACCTGTTTAATAACCTCCCTGCAGATCTTGGGTACTGTCAGAGCCTTCAAAAACCAAGGTGGGAAAGATGAAAGATAGGTGTTTTTCTTTTCAATATATGGAATCAAGGGCTTTGTGATCAGGATGTCAAGGCCAGAGTTTATCTGAATGAATGCAAAGACCAAACAAGTCTGACTTAGAAACCTCTCCTTCTGCTCCATGTGACAATGAGCAGGAACCTCTTGGGTCATGGAGTGAAGGCTGCAAAGGAATTTACCTAGTGTCTCCTGATGAAGTTCACTCCGGAGGTTAAGGAAATGTGCTGGGAAGAGAACTGGTAGCCAGAGAGAGGACTTCTGAAAGCCCCCCCCCAATCATGCCTAGTACAATCACAGCTCCTAAGATTTGCCAGCCAGTTGGTTCCTTTTTCAACGCATATTACTCCAGGGCTCTGATCCCACAGCAACTGAATGGGATGGGGGCAGGGATGGGGTATGGGCCACGTTAATCCAGTATCCAATATGGTGGGTAAAAAGTCTAAAACCTATTGATGATCAGTAATCAACATTTGGATAAGAAGAACCGAGCATATGGAGAAAGAGCCAGTGAAGATGTGCTCCAAAAAACAACTGCACTATCTCTCAAATACCTGTGTCTGGAAGAGCCGTCTTGCATGTTTTTTTGATGCCTGAATTGAGAAGTTGTTCTATTTGCCAGTAACTAGGACCAGAAAGTTCTAAACTATCAGAGTCAGAGATAAAGAGACAGAGAGACACAGACAGAAGAGCTAAACAGATGTTGTCCCTCCTGTCTCTAACCACATGATAAGGCCAATACAGTAGGTCACACAATACCAGAGGTCTCATGTCCCAGTTCACAGAAAGCAGCAGCTCATGAATTTGCCCTACAGGATATTCATTATAAATCAATAGTAAGGTATGACTTGGAATCAATTAGATGAAAGCCCTTTAAATAGTCTCAATTCCCAACCTTAAAGCAAAGTTCCTTTGTGGGAGCTAGCCTCAAATTCACACACACACACACACACACACACACACACACACCCCACACACAAACACACACATTCTTTCATCTCAAGGTATGTACTCATAGAAAAAGTCCTCAAATTTTAATACAAATTTTCAATTTTAAAGAACCTTTAGGGCGCCTGGGTGGCTCAGTGGGTTAAAGCCTCTCCTTCGGCTCGGGTCATGATCTCAGGGTCCTGGGATTCACGCTGCATGGGGCTCTCTGCTCAGCAGGAAGCCTGCTTCCTCCGTTCTCTCTGCCTACCCCTCTCTGCCTGCTTGTGATCTCTCTGTCAAATAAATAAATAAAATCTTCAAAAAAAAAAAAAAGAGAGAGAGAGAACCTTTAATTTTAAGTGAAACATCCTGACAAGAAACTACAAAGCCTGGATGCCCGCAACCTGTGATTTCTCTCCAAACGTGCGTGACGCTCCTGCAGGAGCTCCTCCTTTCCAAGATCAGAAGGTCAAACATGCTGTCTCGTCTGTCCACCACAACTATCACTCCCTACCGATCTCTCCACGAGGTAGCAGCTGCTGGCCCCCCCACCCGGGGACAAGTCAAAGGGAAATTCGAGTTCCCAGCACTTTGGGCAGATCCTTCTTGTCTGCAACTATACAGAAAAAAAAATTCCACTGTGTTCCCTCAGGGAGGATGTGGATATTGAAAGTCTGACTCGAAGTTTCAGAGGCCATGAGCAGCAGCAGAAGCACCCAGCTTTGCAAGGTGACTGCCTTCGATGCCGTACACCTGACTGGAGCATGCTCTGGGGGCAGGAGGGGGAGGTAGCTCAAAGGGGAGAGTCAAATGGCAATTCAACACCAAATTCCATACCGATATGTTTGAATAAGGGCCTGTTAATAAAGATTCCATGACTTGGAATTAATCTTGCCAATCATACAAACTGACAGAAAATACACATTAAGAAGCATGCATGGGCTCTTTATTGATTGGGATTTTCTTATTCATTTGTCTATTTTTTCTCCCCTCCCCACTACTTAACATGTCAGCTCCAAGAGGATAGTGCCTTGTGCGCTTCCTTCACTGTGATGGCTACAGTACCTGGCACGCAGTAAATTCTGGTTGAATAAATGGATGCAGAGAAAAGACTAGAAGGAATAAATAGAATAGACATTAGTTGGGGGAGAGAGAGACTATGGGTAGGTTACAATTCATTCTTTATACTTTCTATCTTTCCCAAGTTCTCTAAAAAATATTTTTCTAAAAAAAATAAAAATATTTTTCTAATTAGAAGAAAATGGAATGACTATGGCTTTGGGAAGACCCAAATTATCACCAACATGGCCATTAGCTAAGAAGCAATAGGCAAATTCAAACCTATTACCAACGCATATACTTGAACTAATGTTATATTAATAGTAGCAGGGATATACATTCCTATTCATTCATTCATGCATTCATTCAACAAGCATTTATTATGGACCGCCAAGCATCAATTCTTGGCCCAGGCGGTAGAGAAATTGATGAGGGAGCATGTTAAAACTCAGAAAAGGTAAAACCATCATATTTACCCCACATTTACATCTCCTACAGATGTAAACTGAAAATGTGTTAGCTTATTTGAGTCACTAATGAATGAACTGGTAGTATGTTTCTGTCAGCTCAAAAGAAAATGGAGAGATAAGACACACAGATAGGTCAGAAAGATTGGAAAAAAAATATGCAAATGGAAGCAAAAGTGGCCTTGTCCACAGTTCGGGAGCTTCCAGTGTACTGATGGATGTGAGTCTCCATCATACAGAGAATTTTCACATGTCTGCAGGCACGAATTATTTTGCATTGCTATCAATTACCTATCCAGAGTAGACAATGCACGGTCAGCGATGGATAACACAGAGAAACATGCTCTAGACCATAGTAATTTTCCATGGAAGCACAAAGATGATTAAGTCACTGACTTCTCATGTAGTATTTGGGAAGGCTGACATAAACAAAGGACTTGCTTTGCCCTGGACAAGAGGAAAATAAATCTTTATGTTGCTCCTCTTCTGTTGACCCTGTGAAAAAAACTCCTGTACGAAAATGGAATATCGTCCAGAGAACTGAAAAAAAGCTATAATTTGGTTTCAAAGCACATTTTAAACTCTTCTACATTAAAAGTTTTATTACAAATAAGATAGTAAACCAATACATGCTCATTGTAAAACAAAAATGCAAACCATTAAAAAAAATGGGAAAATAGGAATCAGTGCCCTTGACTGCCTCCCTTGCACCAATTTCATCTGCTCACCCATTAGAGAGGCTACAAAACAAAACAAAACAAACAGACAAACAAAAAAAAGCAAAAAAAACCCCACAAATGCCCACAAATCCTTAGATGAGTTGTAATGCTAAGAGGAAGAGCAGGGAAGAGGGTCCTTTATTCAGTAGGGCTATCTTAATGAAATTTTGGGATTTCTAAAGTAGGATTAGTGTAGGGAAGCAGGGGGAGAAAAGCTTAAATGCTTCACATTGGAAAAAAGTCATGAGAATGTTAAGGGTTCAAGACTGGCAAAGAAATAGGGTTGCAGGTATCCAGGGAGGCCAGGGGAGCAAGGGGTAGAAAGTGAAATCCTCAGCTAAGATATAGCCACGGAAACATGTCTGGTGCCAGAAAAGCCTTGATGAATTCTTGGGATCATGACCTCTAATATTTCATCTCAAGTTACTGTCCACTCTGTTCCATGATGTAATCTCCCACTATGAGCAAAACCTCTTCAGTTAAATAACTATCTGCCGGATAGAACAACCAGTGTCAGTGGCACTTTGAAGATCTTTGAAGACTATGTCAGTGTGGGTGGGACTCAGGGGGCCAATGGAGAGAAGAGAGCAATTGCAGGAAGTGAGAAATTTAACAGACAGAGACTCAGAGCAAGAGATGACCAGAAGATGGTAAGGCCCCAACTCTAGGTTCTGCCAAGAACACCTGGAGATACAGAACAAAGATACCGCACTTCCTGCATTCTCCTGGATCGAAGCTGTATATATTTGAGCTAAATGTAAAAGGAAAGTGGCATCTCAAGATGCTAGAGCCACAAATGACAGCATGGAGGGCTTCCCAGAGATGCGACGTTTGAACTGAGTCTTGTTCTCACCACACAAAAGGAGTTAACTAAGAAGGGAAGAGGAAGCCACATGCACAGAAGCAAAGTGGCATAAAAGTGCTGAGGGATGTTTGGGGGAACCAAGAGCTGATTGGTATTATAGAGCTCAGCCTACATAGAAGTAATGGGATATGATTTTGAATTGTATACAGATGTCTGGGGCTAATGTTGGGATTCACGTTAAAAGATACACCCAGCCACAAAGAAGGAAAGCATCATGGTACAGTCCTGGTGACTGGACAAGGATATGGAGACCCATTATCTATTCACTCTGTCACTAACTCAAGCCATCAGCTTTCCTTCATTTATGAGGCAGAGACAATGAATTGTCCTTCCGAGGCTGTGCATATCCCTGCAGAGCACTGAATGAGCACAAAGTGTTAGGATAAGAGAAGACACTCTCCTTTTCTGAGCAAGGATGGAGGACAAGCCCACAAAAGGAAGGATATTTTGCTAAAAAAGCTCAGAACACATCAACGGACTGAGTTTAATTCCCAGTGTTGGAAGAGAAATCAATAAGCAAATAATCCCTTCCAAGAGGTATTATCTAGCATGTAAACAAGACATAATTTTAGCAAAGTTGGTCCAGTGTCTTTTTATCTTGCCTTTGCTGGCATTAATGGCCCGGAACAGATAGCTTTGCACCTCTAACTCAGTCCTCTCCCCGTTTTTTAGTTGTGCTTATTGCTGTTGCTGTGTCTACCTGCCGGAGGTGTGAGTTCAATATTCTTACAGAAGGCCAAGTGGACAGAGGTGGCCACTTTGATGAACAGGAACTTTTAAAACCTTTCTCTGCCTTAGTGGGGGATGCTCAGGGTCCAAGGGCCACGACTGGCCCCACATACTTCTCTCAGCCTCCATGCTCCTGAAGGCACATCAGTGCAGCTGCCAGGATTCATTCATCTGCCTTGAAAGGATCCAAGGCCTCAGATGAGGTCCCTCGGATGAGGTCCTTCAGATGATCTTTAGATACTGAAGTCCCACTTTCTCAGCAAGGACATCAAAGTACTCACCAAGTGGGTTTTGACAATATGTCAAGTGATTCTCTGGACATAGAATTAGACTTATTAGCAATTCTCTAGGTTCACTGGGCACTGAATCTCAAATGCTCTTGTAGGTAAGTCTTGACTGGTAGGGACCAGTGTCTGTTATAGCACTGTCACCATTAAATGCTAATTGAGCAACTAGGATGAGCTGAGTGTGAATAGATGCTCAACAGAAAAAAAACATGACTGCTCCCCTAAAGGAGCACAGAGAAGATAAATAGCAGCTTGTGACAATTCCCTCTGAGTGATGTGGGTAATGCTGCATATGAAGGTCATGATTATTAGTCTGACGACAAGTTCAGGTCATAGACCGCACCATTTTGCTTGTGGAATACATCCACAGAATCTGGCATAGAATGTGCACATAGTCGGGAGATCGAAAACGTTTGAACAAGAGAATAAATGCAGAGGTCTGGAGGCAGTGGCACACAATTTGTCACAAAGGAAATCCACAGATGGATGATTAAGACCATGGATTCTGGAGCCGGGCTACCCGGATTTGAATTCTGGCCACACCACTTACAAGCCAGGGGATTTCAGGCAAATTATTGAATCGTGCTGGGTCTTAGTTTCTTTATCTGTAAGTTGGGGACAATTCCCATCCCTACATCACAGAGTGGTGGGAAATACTAGAAATATGTGAAGTATTAGTAAACAACCGAAATATAATAAGCACTATATGTGGCTAAGTGATGACCATAGATAGACTGAGGTTCATTCTAAATGAGTCAAAGCACAAGGAGTGTTAAGGGATGGGAACACCAGCTGGGTGGTGTACATGTGGTAAGGGAGCAGTGAGAAGTATCAGCATAAAAGAGGATCAGGACCAGACTTCTCAAATACCATTTGGATTTGATAGTGTGGGCCCCTTGATAGTGTTAGAGGCGGTGCTCATCAAAGGTGTTTCAGAAAATGAAGAAATAAATTTAGTATTGCTTTTCATTACAAAAATATGCAAATATCAACAGGAAAATGGCCTAATAAGCTTTCGTATGTTTAGACCATAGAATACTACATAGCAGTTCAAAAGAATGAAGTCAATCTGTATGCAAGATTTTGGGAAAATCCAAAAGTCATGTCATTGAATGGGCAACAGCATGCTGCCAAGAAATAATGAATTACAATACTACCGCCATGCACATGTTTCTGCATACTTTCTATTGGCCCATAGGTCTGCAAATACAAAGAGTGATGCTTAGAGGCTCACATATCAAACTGATACACACAAAGATTCTGGAAAGAGGAACACAATTGGGGGGATAAGAAGGTGGTCAAAGAGATCTCACCTACATCCTCCACATCTTTTAATAAGGAGAATAGACCCACATTATTTATGTAATTAAAAAGTAATACTTTTTTTTTAAAAGATTTTATTCATTTGACAGAGAGAAACACAGCCAGAGAGGGAACACAAGTGGGGGGGGGGGGGTGGTGAGAGAGGGAGAAGCAGGCTTCCCGCCGAGCAGGCAGCCTGATGTGGGGCCCGATCCCAGGTCTCTGGGATCATGATCTGAGCCGAAGGCAGTCGCCCAACCAACTGAGCCACCCAGGTGCCCCTAAAGTAATACTTTTTAAAAGAAATTTGTTTGCATGGAGGAGAGAATAGAAGCCAAGAGCTTATAGGAAGGCACTGCAGCTCTCTGGGTGTGAGGCAATAGGTAGCGATGTCATTGGCAGGAATGACAAGTAAAAATACAGAGCAGGAGTCAACAAAACAAAGTAGAGAGACAGAAAAATGGTGAATCAGCTCTCTGAGACAGAAGCACCACAGACTTGATGTTGAGAGACAGAGAGGGAGGGAGAGAGAGAAAAAGAGAGAGAACATGAGCTCCATTTTATGCTCACACACAGTAATACCAATGCTCTGAGAAGAGTTACCATCCAATACTCTACTCTTGGCATGTGGACGACTTCCTCTAGCATAATGATGACCAAATTATGTCAATTAATTTTGTCAATTAATTAATTACATGGCCCACAGCTGTTCTAGCTGCTTCATAGAACAACTTCAAAGAAACCCCCAAGCAGTGGGTTTGATACTGAATAGCTACAGCTTCATTCCTGTTTGATAAGAAATAGGCAGATCGAGATCACAGGGTCTTATTATTTTATCAGTGCATTAAATCTGATGCAGTAAATGGTTCACTGCTCATCTGGGAATGTTACTTTTATGCCATAAAAGGGGGGTTAGTTCAAGCCCTAAGCAACATGGATTTAAGTATTTCTGATCAATGCAGAGTGAAAATATGTCTTTCACTTACAACTGAGCAGAATAGCATTTATAATGTTCTGAACTCTCCAAGACCCACAGTCCCTTCTCCTTTTGATAAACCCATTAAAAGTACATTTATTGAATCAAGTTTAATATTAATCCTGTTGGAGGTTGTCTATTGATAATTCCAAACAGAGCTCCCTTCTGTTTCAGCTCACATAAGATGTTAAAGAATCTATCGAAACACAGCGCTTAATCTTGGGCTAACGAGGTTGGTAATTCATGGATGGGCTTCAAGGGGTCAAGAACATTCTGAAAGTTGTGCAAAATTCTCTGGATTGTGTCTTGATAACCTGTAGGGAGCAAGAGCCCCTGGTTTAAATAAGTTCTATAAAACTGACAAAATAATGCTTAGAAATGGCTATGGTTTTTGGGGTTTTGTTTGTTTGTTTGTTTGTTTGTTTACAAAATACACCATCCTAGCTAACTGAAGCATTCTATGAGGATAGGGAATTGCCAACTTGGTCAATAAAAAATTAGAGTTATTTATAGTAAGTCAATCTTTTAAGGGAATTATAACATATGAACCAGTAACTTTAAAAAAATCATAGTCACTGCAGACCCTGACATTTCTCAGAAACAAAACCTAAGGACAAATTTTTACAGAAACACTAAGGAGAAAACTTAAAGGAGAACGAGGTTTCTCCCAGGATCCTGTTGGAAGCAGAAATCAGACAGAACTGTCAACTGAGGAACAGATAGAAATTTGTAGGCAATGATAGAAGAACAAGTTCTAAGTGAAGATAAATGTTGGGCAAAGTCATGGATAGGAAAAGGCAAGGTGTCTTCTATAGCTGGAACTTTCTGGGCAAGAGTAGGAGGTAAGACAAGGATATAACCTTGGATCTGACCAAGAAGGCCAGGCTCTATTCAATACAAAGCCTTTGAAATAGGAAGCTATTTAATGTTTCTGATCAAAAGGATATCATGAAAAAGTAGGTCCATCTAGAGTGGAGGTGGAAGGAGGGAGGTCCATTATTTGTAGAATAACCAGGGTGGAGAGGATTAGACACAAAGAATAGCAGAACGAGTAAAGAACCACCGGTGTTATGAAGGGGCTTGTGATTGCCAAGGGCAACTTCTCTGACATTAAAACTTCTGTCCAAAATCACTGCCTTTTTCTTTTTTTTCTTTACTTTAAATTTATTTTATTTTTTCAGTGTTCCAAGATTCATTGCCCATTCCCCACACCCAGTGCTCCATGTAATAGGTGCCCTCAGTACCCACCACCAGGCTCTCCCATCCCCCCACACCTTTCCCTCCAAGTCCCTCAGTTTGTTTCTGTGCAAATGTTTAGTTGGCATGTATATACAGAGACACAAACCCTTAGCACCTGCTAGACTAAGTCCAGGATGGCGCATCCCCAGTAAACCTTTCTTGGTAAACCAGCCTTAGTAGGAGGGAAACAGACTGAGCCCATAAATGAGCCCATAAATGAGACCATGTTGTCTCAGCAAATGCCAGAGAGCAGGAATGAATTACCTCCTGAACTCTCTCACCCTTCATTATAATTTAAATTCCCTGTCTCCCTCACCAACATGAGACACAATGAAAATTACCATTGGAGGGGTCAACACTACCCTTCCTGGCTTGGAGAAGTGCAGCCCTCTCTGTCTTTACCACATACTCCCTTCTAGTTATCAGGTGAAGGGTTAATTATATTACACACTCCAGCTGATCAATGAATACATGGCCAGAGGGCCAGAGGCCATTTCGAATAAACTTACATCTTCTCTAGAAACCATGCCACTGAAGCATTGGAAGAAACTCTCAGGTCTCTCCATCACAGAGCCTCTGGCTTCTGAGGTCACTATCTTGTATATAATCATCAGGATAACTTCAACAGGAAAAAAAGGAGCCACAAGATGGAAAACTGATAGTGTGCAGACATTTACACAAACTATAGGCGACTTGCACACGGTCCTCTATTATTACAAATGTTCTCTGGTAAGAAATAGTAAATCTCTTCTTTTAAGTCACCAGTGGTTGGAACTGTGACTTTGCGCTTTGGGGAAAACCCAAAAAAGGAAAATGTCTATTCACAAGGACTGGAAGAGAAGAAGTGAGGTGAATATTAAGATCTCAACCTAACTGCATGAGCAACAGTTTGTTGTTGTTGTTTTTTTTTTAATATTTTATTTATTTATTTAACAGAGAGAAACACAGCAAGAGAGGGAACACAAGCAGGGG